>JAECUM010016717.1:0-87124 GCA_016617855.1 Megalonaias nervosa
TCTTAGTGGACTCTTTACGAACAGTACATACCACTCCAAAAAGCATGAAAGTGGCTGCTTTAAATGTACACGAGAGACTCATTCTGCACAAAGCTTTGCGCTTTCATCTTGATACTTCTCAACCTCTACTGGAAAAGAAGATTCGTCAACATTTAGGCACTGAAGATGTGTACGACGACGTGTGTGTAGCTTGTGACTTGCACCCTCACTGGAAAGATGTACGTGACTGGAAAAGTTGGGGGTTTGAGGCATGGACAAAAGAAGTGGCACACTATGCCCAAGATTTGTAATCCTAAAAAATTAAAACGTTCCGTGAAAAAAGTAACTTTTAAACCAGTGTTAGTGACAGTGCCAGAAGAAGAAGAAGAAGAAGTCGTGACCGAGGAAAACCACTCTCTTCAGGACAGGACCGTTATCGACATCCCCGAAACGCCATTCCGGGAGGACTCTTGTGTGACTGTGCCAAGGAGTGTAGAGACTCTAAGAACATTACACACTACCCCTACGATTTCACCTCTTGATCACCACAAATGTTGTACAGAGACTTGTTTATATTCCACTATGATCGTTTTGATGTGTCTTTTATTCATATACTTAACCATTTGGTTTTTATGTATTTTTGTCTTTCGTGTTGTTCACCATTAAAGATGACAATAAACGTGTCCTGAAAAAAAGTATAAAAACTCTTGCCTTGTCTGTCCTCGTGTCAAAAGTGACATTTCTTACACTACTATGGCAACCTCTACTGTCTCTACTCCCTCTTCCTCCACTGTCAAAGTCATTGACGAACACGTAAATCGGACTAGCTGGGAGGCCTTGTATCTTCGCCATCCCTTTAACATGCTCATTGCCGGACCTAGCGGTTCAGGCAAAACCGAATTTGTCAAACGTTTGATCGAACATAAACATCATTTGATCGATCGTCCACCTCAACGAATCGTGTGGTGTTACAAAGAGTGGCAATCGGCGTACAGCCTTCTGCGAGAAATCAAGGCGATTCCATCGTCTTTGTGGAAGGCATTCCTGGCGAGGACGACGGGATCGTGTCTGACCCTAGTCAAACTCATTTGGTTATTTTTGACGACATGTTAGGAGAAGACGAAGAAGAAATTAAACTCTGGTTTACGCGCAAAGGGCATCATCGTAATGCCAGTGTCATTTACATCACCCAAAATTTGTTTCAACAAAGTAAAGCCCATCGTACCATCAGTCTCAATGCTCATTACGTGGTGTTGTTTAAAAGCCCTAGAGATAAATCGCAAGTACAAGTCTTAGCCAAACAGTTAGGAACGCCTTGGCTGACTCATGCGTACGACGATAACACTCAAACCCCACACGCTTATTTACTCGTGGATATAAAACCCACCACTCCCGATTATTTGCAATTTCGTACCCATCTGTTTCACCACTGGTGCCAAGACGGAGGGCCTGTCGTGTACACGTCCCCTTCGTCGACTTAATCACAATCACCAAAAAAAAGTCTATAAAAACCTTGGACACTTTGGCTCTGTCTCACACATCGTCAGCATGATGTCCCTTCAGTCTCATCTTCCCATCAAATTGATTCGTGCCTTGTACGGTATCAGTCGCGAAAAAATCCACAAATACGTTCACGTGTCTTAGAAGCTAGTCTCAAAGAAGTCTTACGATGGTTTACGGTGACAGCACTTCAATTACTGCAAGGCATCATTCAGATTCCACATCAAACCAAACATTTCTTTTGAGAGAAACAAAGTTGCCTTGACGCAGCTAGCCGATCCTCGCATCGACGCTCAAACCAAAGAGCAAATCATTTTGAAACCTGGAGGTAGCGGTTCTCTAGGAGGTGTCATCATTCGTGCCCTCTTAAAATGGGATCCTAATGCTCCCAAAGTCGTCCCCAAGGAAAATGCCGCACCCAAACTTACCCAGAAGAAAAAGAAAAAGAGCAACGGTGTCAAGACCAGGTCACAGCCTCAGAAAAAGAAAAAGAAAAGTCCACAGAAAACAGTTTCTACCCGCAAGAGAGCGTCTCGGAAAACTTCTCCTCCAGCGGTGACACCTTCTTCCTCTTTAGCGGCAGTGGCCGCTGCTCACAAAGTACCTGCCCCCAAAATCAAAGTCCAAGAGAGAACGGGTGTGTTACAGAGTTTACTGGATTTGTCCAAGCAAGAACTGTCCCGAGTTAGTCCATTGCGAACTCCTCCACGACGTGTGTTACCTGTCATCAAGTTGATACGACGTAAAGACAATCAGTGGCGACGCATTCCAGTATAAAAATGACCCGAGGCAAACAATAGGGATCAGTGTTTTGTGCTGCTCAATGCACAAAGATGTCCCCTCCAAGACGTGCGCACCGTCACCATCGTCGTTCTTCTATCAAAAAAGTAAAAGGAAAAGGAAAAAGGAAATGACTGCCACCTCGTTTAGCCAAACATTGGGGCATGTTGTCCATCCTGTCCAAGGCTCCTCTACCCATGCGAAAAACACTCATTCAAACTACCTCCAAAGACGTCATCGATACCGTGTGCGAATGTTGTCTGAATGTCTTGAAAGGCACAATACCTTTGTCTAAACACCAGAAAGAATGCTTAGCCAAACATCGACACGTTCTTAGCCAAATGGTCCAAAAGAAAATACCCATTGGTCAAAAGGAAAAGATGTTGGTGCAACGCGGAGGAATTTTATCCTTTTTACCCATGTTGCTGAAAGGAGTAATGGGAACAATAGGAGGACCCTTGCTGAAAGGAGCATTGGGAAACATCCTGGGATGATGAAGATAAAAAGGTCCAAGAAGATAAAAGGGACCTTTGGAGTCAAAAGATCTCAGACGTGATCCTTGAAACCCGATGGAAGGACGAAAACTGGCTTTAGTGCCTTACAAACGATGGATGGAATACCATCGTTGGCAAGAACAACGAACCCCTCATTTACCTCCCAATCCTCATTTGACCGAAATGTCCCAGTTAAAACACGAATTGCAGTCGTTGATGGATCGCAGCGATTTGTCAGAAACGGAAAAATCGCAACGGTACGGTCAGTTGGTACAACGACAGAAACTCTTTCACCAAAAAGCTTTAGACGAAACAGCTCAACCCACTCTGAAAGATTTTAAGGCCTTGATAAAAAGTCCATCACCACCACTACCACCTACAATGGTCAAGACAGAAAGTCCACCACCACCAGTCCCAGTGATCAAGACAGAAAAAGAAGAAGAGCTTCAAACTCCACCAGAAAATGTACGCAAGTTAACAACATCAACTACATCCAGAAACGGTTGGATTGAAAAGATGATGGCTACTCCTTCTTCCTCAGAAGAGAAAACGAAAGCCAAGACAGAAGTGAAACAAGAACTGATTACCCCTGTTCAATCACCGTCTTCCTCAACACCTATTGCTCGTCGGACACGCAAAGCATTACAAACCAAGAAAATGCCACAGAAAGACAAGAGTAGCATCAGTGAAGATTGGACCACTTATTCAAAAATGGAGAAGGTGTTAGCCAGCATCTACTACGATCCAGGCCATCCCGCAGGTTACGGAGGAATTCAGAAATTGTATCGTGCTGCCAAAACTCGACTGAAAAGTATCCGTTTACCTCATGTAAACAAGCCACGTACACCTTACACAAACCCATTCGACGAAAATTTTCCAGAAGTCGCACCCAAGTGGAGGGTATCGATCATCAATGGCAAGCCGATTTAGCCGATGTCTCTCATTTGGCCACCTACAATCGTGTCGACAAATATTTGTTTTGTGTCATCGACGTCTTTTCCAAATTTGCTTGGGTCGTACCATTGACTTCCAAATCGAGCAGTGAGTTAGTGCGAGCCCTCAAACTGGTGTTGAAACAAAGCGGTCGTCACCCTCTTCGATGGCAAACTGACAAAGGCACCGAATTTCTGAACCAAGCTTTCCAAGAAGAATTGAAGAAACGTGACATTCATTTTTTCACCACGGAGAATCCCGAAACCAAAGCCAGCATCGTGGAATGTTTTCAACGCACCTTGAAAGAACGCATGGGGAAATATTTTACGCATCAACACACTCTCAAGTACATCGACGTCTTGACACACCTTGTCCAATCGTACAACCAATCTTACCATCGGAGCATTGGGCGTGCCCCCCAAGAAGTGACAGCTGACAACGAAGTGGTCGTCTTCGAGCGTCTGTTTGGTACGTCCCCAACAGTGACTGTCCCCAAGAAAGGTGGAGTGTTGGCATTAGGAGATTGGGTGCGCATTGGCAAAACCAAAAGCACTTTCGACAAAGGTTACTTACCCAACTGGACCACTGAATTGTTTCGTGTCACTGAACGAGTGCGTGGCCGTTATTCTCCTGTCTATAAATTGGAAGACATGAACGGGGAAGTGTTAAAAGGAACGTTTTACTTGCCCAAGTTACAACGTGTGACCAAAAAAGAAGACGACGTGTACGAGATAGAAAGCATTCTCGATCGAAGAACTCGTAAAGTGGGAAAACGACGTGTCAAAGGAGTCAAAGTACATTGAAAAGGATATCCTCCTAGTTTTGACTCTTGGATCGACGCTTCGCAACTCATCGACTATAAAAAGAAGTGACCATCATGCTTTTCAACACAACCTCAGCTACTGCAGTGACCACTCCTTCCCCCAGTTCTTCTCTGCAAGATCTACAAAAGCAACCCTTGTGGGTGTGGTGTGGAGAACGTGTGCCTAAAATGCAAATCGTTTATCTCTGCCAAATCTTTGTGGTGTATTGTGTCATCGGTGCTGGAATTGCCAATTTGAGTTTGCAACAAGGAGACAAACAATTGTGGACTATTTTACCTAGCAGTTGCATTGGTTACCTTCTTCCCAATCCGTCTCTGAAATATTCCTCGAAAGGAAACAACAACGGGAGTCTCGTGTCCAACGTTAGTCCCCCTTCCAACAGTCACCCTAACCATCCTCTTTTAGACACTCCTCTGACTTCCAGTGACTCCTCGGACATTAGAACTCTGGAATTATCAACAACCAATTTTACTTCACGTTACCCAGTGACAGTTTCATGGAGGTGTTTCCCAATAACACTTTGTGCTGTTTCTCGGCCAGATTACCTCAAGCCATCCAACTGGATCACGAAGCCCATTGGGAAGTGGCTTTGGTTGAAATGATTCACCCTACACAAATCAAAAACATCGTCGAAAATGAAAACACTTTTAAGGTAGAAGTTTATGACGAACAAGTGCAACAAGCCATGGATGAACGCGCCAGTGTAGCTGACTCTATGAAATCACAAGACCCCAAAACAAAACGAACCAGTTATCTGTTGAATATTCCTGCGGGCTACTATTTTTGTGATCAACATTTGGTGAACGCCATTGCTGACAGGTTCAATTTCATGTTTGGTAAAGCCTTGGAGAAAGCCAGAAGAAGTGTAACGATCGAGTACCACAAAATAGCTCGTCGCCTAAAAATGAAATTTTCAGAGGACAAAGTATTGGCCATTACATTTTGTCCTGAATTGTATGACATTTTGGGTGGAGACACCAAGTTGATCAAGATGAAAAACGAAATACCAGCCATGACTGGTAACTTGGATTTTGCGAAATATTTTCGATTCCCCGTAGAAATGAACCAAGGACTGAATTTTGATGTTTGTGTATTCCGATGTGGTGGAGTACAACGTGGTGGGACACACCTCCGTACCGTTACTGCGTGTCATTCCTTTCAAAGTGGATTCTGCCACGGCTGCTGACGAGGAAGATGGAAACACCTATCATGTTCACCACGAATTTGTACATCCTCACTATTTACCCGTCAGTAAGTTGTATTTTGACACTGTCAACATTACTATAAAAGGAGATCTGGGACAAAATATTCCATTCACCAAAGGGAAAGTCACAGTGAAACTCCATTTTCGAAAACGATTACTCTAACCCTTTGTCAGTCATGTATCCTGTGTACCAAGGAGTCGCTTGACAGCGAGGACATGGTTTAGGTGATATGCTCAAATCAGCCTTTCTTAAAGTGGCTCCCGTTTTGAAACCGATGATGACACGGGGATTGCACGCCTTAAAAGATGCCGCGTTGACGCACGGCAAAGAATTTCTCCAAAATGTCATCATTGACAAGCAAAACCCCAAAGAAGCTTTCTTGAGAGCAGGCAAAAATGTCTTGCTTCAAACGGGCAAAGACATTTTGGGCGGGCAAAAAACTCCTATAAATGTCCTGGGCAATACCGAGTCAGGCATTCCTGCTTCCCTGACACCGCAGCAAGGACAAGGCAGAAAAAGACGACGAAAACACCCCTTCAGAGGACTTCACGCCCATAGAGCTAGAAAGACAAAGAAAAGAAAAACTGTCCGAGAGTTAGACGTTTTTGATTATTAAAAAAAGAAAATGATGCTCCGAGAGTCTTGTGCTTGATCCAAGTCGGAACTGGATCTGTTTGCCATGCCACCTACTATGATGACGATGCAAGAATCCCAATGGGTCGAATTTCATTCCGTTTCCTCTTTGACGGATTAAACTCCCATCGAGTTTGAAATCAAAGGACAACCCGAAGATTACATCGATCTGAATAGCAGTTACTTGTATCTGAAACTGCAAGTGATCAAAACCGACAACACCAATCCGGGAGCCGATGCCAGAGTAGCTCCCGTCAACAATTTCATACATTCCTTGTTCAGCGAAGTGGATTTGTACTTGAATAACAAACTGGTCAGCAGCAGTATGGATACTTACCCTTACCGAGCGTACCTAGAAAATCTCTTGACTTACGGAAAAGAGGCCAAGAACACTCATCTGGATGCTTACGTGGTATGGAAACCTGACACCGCAGGTGAAGACACGTTTAACGACAGAGCCCTGACAGCCGACGACAATCCTCACAATGTGGGTTTTAACAACCGTCGAAGGTAGATCCTGCAAGGTCGTAGTTTAGAACTGATGGATCGCTTGCATTTGGACATGTGGTTGCAAGACAAGTATTTGCTGAACGGAGTGGATATTCGCCTGAGACTCAATCGCAGCAGTGTCGCTTTCCATTTCATGGCTCATGCCAACGAGAACAAAACCATCATCCAGGAAGCCAGACTTTACGTGCGACGCGTAGAAGTGTTACCTAAAGCGGGAAACGACATCAGTCAAACATTGAGCAGATCGACTGCCAAGTATTTGATACGACGTGTAGAAGTGAAAACGTTCACCATTGCTGCTGGACTCCGATCCAAGATCGAAGATCATTTGTTCCAAGGACAGTTACCCAAACGTTTATTCGTTGGCATCGTCAGTTATGCAGCCCTCAACGGAGCCCACGATCAAAATCCTTTCCAGTTTAAGCACTACAGAGTGTCCAAGATCGAAGTCAGTCGCGATGGCAAGACCTTGTGTACCAGACCCTTCGAACCTAACTTTGCCCAGAAGAATTACTTGAGATCGTACTTGTCCCTGTACGAAGCTACCGGACAAGTAGGAACCAATACCAGTCACGGTATTTCGTACGAGGATTATGTAGGAGGTTACACTTTGTGGGCCTTTGATTTCACTCCAGACCAAGGCAGCGACGAGAGACATTTCCACCCTATAAAATCTGGTTAACTGCGTGTGCAACTTCAGTTTGCAGAAGCTCTCACCGAGATGGTGAACGTCATCTTGTATGCCGAATTTGATAATACCTTAGAAATCAACAGTTTGAGAGAAGTCATTCTAGACTATTAGAAACAATGGAAGACTCCTATCCCTCACTGAACGACAGAGAATCTTTGGAGATGGAATGGGAGGATAGCGTGAAAACAGAACCCCAAGACCAAGACAAAGAGAACGAGGTAGTGGTCACGTCCAGATGGCCAGAACAAGAACAACATTTAGTGTCCTGTTTTGTTAAACACCTGGCGGATAAAATTACGGAATTGACCAAGAAAGATTGCTATAGATGTCAAAACGATCATCCCAGTCAAATTCAAGACGATAAATGTATGATGATGAGTCAAGAAGAAAAATTGGACGAGTATCTGGACGAGGCTTGGAGTCTCATCTCGGAAGAAGCAGTGTTGCATGAGTGGTATAAAGGCTTGCGTGATCATTCCTGCCCTCCATTGACTACTCTAGAGGTCTATCGCATCGAAGCTCTCTTAGCCCAGAGTGCGGAGACAAGGCGAAGAAACGGCTACTTGACAGATCGTTTCAAACAAAAAGTCAGAATTGAATTGATGGATTATCATTACCTGTGAAAAAAACAACACACAAAAAAAAAAAAAAAAAAAAAAATGGATACCTTTGAACTTTGTTACCTTTTGAACAATAGTTCGAATACTGATTCTTGGAATCCTGTCGTGTGCGCTAAAGACCATCAAGCTTATGTCATCAACACGGACGAAAGTCATCTCCCAGGAACTCATAGGGTTGCCGTCTACTTCCCTCAAGAGGATTGGGTGGAATATTTTGATTCGTATGGATTACCATCTTTGGAAGACGATATCATTGACTTTATGAGAAGAAATGCCCAGACGACACGATTCAATAATGTGAAATTACAAGGCACAGATTCCATGGTGTGTGGACAATATTGTGTGTATTTTCTTCATCAACGCAGTCTTGGATATCCTTTAGAACATTTAGAGACTTATTTTGATCGTCACTCTTCTAGAAATGATAAGAAAGTAGATCGATGGTTTTGTGACCATTATGGCTATCTTTTGTCTTTAGCTAGGAAACGTAGTGTACATCAATGGCCTCATGACTTCCATCAATGGAAATCTCACATGATTTCACAACGTTGTCAACCTTGTCAAAAATAATTTGTTTGATGTTATTGTTACTTGTTAATGGTTAGTAGTTGATTATTGGCTGAATAAAAAATGTCGTGTTTTTGAAAAAATGTGTCTGTCGTTTGTTTTCAAAAAAAAAGGCTGTGAATATATGCTCTTTGACTTTCTCTCTATCCCTCACCATGACATTCGCTATCATAGCGTTCCGACACTAAAACCTAGTAGGGATGTTTTCTATCGCGTCCGCGTTTGAACCACATAAAGCGGTTTGGTCTCCAGTCTGGCCATCCACTGTTGACTCGTCAACCTATGAACATGCCTTCCAGACTATCCAAGCTGAACGAAGCTTACGTCAATTTACATCGTGTCAGGTTAAACCTGATACCTAAGCCTAAAGAGATAGAGAATGTGAGGATGTTAGCCATAGCCCAAGACCTGATAGAAGAGGTCTTCAGAGAGGAAATCAAGAAAGAATAAGAAGAATGGACAGAGAAGTACAGACTTCAGAAGCAGAGAGAACAGGAACAACAACAGCAGCAGCAGCAAGATCCAGACAGAGATTTTGTCGACTGCCGTGTGGACACCGAAGAGTTCTCCTTCTCTTTCCGCAGATGCAGGCCATATCGTATAGGAAAGCCTGCTGCCAGACGGGGACGCAATCTTAGACAGTAAATTAAAGATTGCCATCACTTCCCATCAACAAAAAAACAGCCCTTTTCAGGACTACCCCAATACTCTAGAAAAGACATACTAATTCAATTGCCAAAACAAATTTGTTTTTGTGTCTTTAAAAAAAAATAGAAGTGCGTCTATAAGCACTTCGTTTCTTTTGTCAGTAAAAAAAAATCCACCCTTTGTTTTTCTGTCTTGTCAAATCGTGTATGTCTGTGTTTGTAAGTAAAAAAGTCAACGTGAGTGCTTATTTTAGGTCCGCGCGTTTGATGATTTGTTTATGGTTATGGTGAGTTTTGGTGAAAGGGATGTTTACCTTCAAGTTCGTGCTCCAGGAATATAAAGCAGAGCACTCGTCAGTCTGGCTACCATTGTTGACTAGTTAACTTAAAAGAAGATGAGCAGACCACAAAAACTGTTGAACTCCAGATGCACCTGGAGCATGCCAGGCGCCTTCTAGATGAGTTGCCTATGGAGGCGGTACAGGAGGAAGCCAGGTTAAAAGAAGAGGAGGAAAAAAAGAAGAAGGAAGAAGAAGAAGAAAAGAAGAGAGGGATCCTGCCTCACCTTATGATAAGACTTGTCTGTGAGGTCAAACCTGAGATGAAGACGCCTACACAACCATTACCAACACCGCAGCCACTACCTGTACCACAGCGACCGACAGCCGCTGTCCCTCAAATTGAAAATTGGGAGGTGGAGGCTTTGGAGGAATTAGAGAGACAGCGGCAAGAATGGGAGCCGCAGCAACATCATCCCCGGCTACAAAACAGAAGAAGGCAGAGGGCAGCTGCGCTCCCAAGAACAAACATCAATTGGAAGCAGGACTGGAGCCGGCGGTGCGTGTGTGGTGCCCGCCCTGGGAGATGTCATCATTAACCAGGTGCATTTGGAGTTCGAAAAAAACAGCCCGTCTCACGGCTAACCAGATCTCTAGAAAAGAGATACTATTCAATTTGCCAATTTGTGTGAATGTGAAGTAGTGTGACTATAAACACTCACTTCTTTACTGATGTGTGTTTGTGTGTGTGTGTGTGTGTGTGTGTGTGTGTTAGTGTTTGCGTTCGCATTCGTTTGTGAGGATAGTATAGTGTGTATGTTTTATGCCTTCTCGTTCGTTGGTGAGGATAGTAAATATGGTATGTTTTATGCATTCGCGTGCGTTGGTGTGGATAGTAAATAGGTGTGTGTTTTATGCTTTCTCGTTCGTTGGTGAGGATAGTAAATAGGTGTGTGTTTTATGCTTTCTCGTTCGTTGGTGAGGATAGTAAATATGGTATGTTTTATGCATTCGCGTGCGTTGGTGTGGATAGTAAATAGGTGTGTGTTTTATGCTTTCTCGTTCGTTGGTGAGGATAGTAAATATGGTATGTTTTATACATTCGCGCTTGTTTTTGTGGATAGTAAATAGGTGTGTGTTTTATGCATTCTCGTTCGTTGGTGTGCATAGTAAATAATATGTGAAGTGAGTGTAAGGGATGTTTTCGTTCACGTCCGTGCTTGAAGTATATAAAAGCATTGCGTTCGTCATTCGCGCCATTCAACGCTGAATATAAAAAAATGGCTAGCAAGATGGAGAGAATGATAAGATTGCAGGATGTGGTAGACACACTAGGCATGGTGGAGGAGATGCTACTTAGAATGCTACTTGGGGCTTATAGCCCGCACAGATTGGCTATGGAAATCAACAATTGAAAAAGAGGAAAGGAGATATTAAATGAGATGATTAGAATTGAAAAGGACGAAAAGGACGATTTAGAAGGCAAAAGGAGGATGAGGGAGTGGAACGAAAAAAATAGAAAAGGAAGAAGAAAATGAAGAAAGGAAGAAACAGGAAAAGGAGGAGGAGAAGGAAAAACAGGAGGAGGAAAAGAATGAGAAGAAGAAAAAAGTGTAGGACAGAAAATAAGAAGTTGGTGGAGGAATAGACGAACTTAGAAGAAGACAAAGAAGAAAACCAAAGGCCCTTTTCAGGGCCACTCCACTGCCTCGAAAAGATATTTATTCTTTCTTGCCTAAAATTATTTATTCCATTGTATAATTTATCTTTTAACTCACAAAAACATTATTCTCTTATCTAAATTCTTTTTAGTCAGTTGTATAATTTGGGTATAATATTATAATATCCACAAACACGAACGCGAATGATTCAAACTTTATATAGAAATGACACAGGTGGCATGACGTCACGGTACTTGCTATAAACAAACACGAACGCGAATGATTCAAACTTTATATAGAAATGACACAGGTGGCATGACGTAACGGTCCTTGCTACGTTGTTGCAACTGTCCAGTACCGTGACGTCACCCTACCTGTGCCATTTCTCTTGTCGCTATACAAAATTCCCATTGTCCCTATACAGTCCCAGGGTGTGCTAGTCGCTATACAAAATTCCCATTGTCCCTATACTATCCCAGGGTGATCTTTTGTCCCTATAAATCTTGTCCCCATACTATCCCGGGGTGGGTGGGTCTGTAATGCTAATTCTCATTGTCTCTATGCTATCCCACTACACTACTCACACAATAGTACTAGTTCGAAAAGCCACGGACAGCAGTGCAATCTGGCATCCTGGTGGTGTTGATGTTGGCTAAGTGAGACTGACCAGGCTTTCGTTGTGGATGCAAACAATGACACCATCGCTCTTTGAAGAACAACAGCTGCTCTCTTTCATGGATAGCGGCGGTAAATCAACGTTGTCATGGTTCACTATGAGTGTCAGCGCCACAACATATATTTATAGCGCTTCAGGGAAATGCCCGCGTAGATTCACAAGCACGAAGCCCAATGGTGTTTGACACGCTTGGGGTTAAGTGAAGTTTCTCTGAGAATAAATGGACATCAAGAACCATCTGAAGAAGTGCTACTGAATTTCGATAATAATCATGTTGCAATTGCGTATCATCGGTTGATGAAATTCATGGGGCGTGAGCAGAATGTTGATTCTGGTTTGCAGATATCGCAGCGGTACTTTACGATGCTATATCCGATCTATTATTGTTCGCTGGAACACCTAGATTTGGTTAGGCAGTCAGTCGTCGATATTCGCTTCCGAGCTCGTGTAGCAAGATTAAAGCAGGTGGTTACAGAGCAATCGCTGTTATATCAGACAAAACAATGTTGCTTGAGGGCGTTGGAGGACGAATGAGAGTCATTGATGCGCCCGTAGAAAACATGTTTTCCAAACATGTAAATTTTTTCCGAACTTGTAAATTAGATGAATCATGTTATGTGATACAATCACGTCAACGTTACTCTGACACCCGGTCAGATTAAAACGATGCAGTCGGCATCAGAGAAGAATGCTGGGGCAAAAATATCTCTAAATTCTACGACGTTGTACGGCCCAAATAAATTATCGATGACTGAACGTCCATTTTGTCAACGTTGTCAACGCCACATTTAGAATTCGCCGTATAGATAATAATGGACGCAGAAATAACCACAGGACTGGAACATACTTTGGTGAAAGCTTAACTGTAGCAATATTCATATTTGACAATGTATTTAACTTTTCAATTACATACAGACAAAAAAGAAAGCTAACCTGAAACTTTCGTCCATACGCTAAGGACTTCATCAGCAGACTGATGTGATCTCTACTGACTGTCAAAATCGCTCGAGGGAATGGTGAACGGTGTGAACAGATTGTCCCAGATATGCGGCAGGTTGTAACTGCCCCTGTCCCTATTATAACTTGGAACTCCGTAAAAATCCTAGATCGAGAACAAGCTGGTTCGAGCGGGGGAATAAGGAATAAATTTACATCCGTGCGCACAAACCGACGATGAACAGGGACAGGGGCCGTTACAACCGGCCGCATATCTGGGATAATCTGTTAAGATTAGCTTTCTCTAGTTTTGTGTGTATGTAATTGAAAAGTTAAATACATTGTCAAATACCACTGGAACAGACTATCGCTAACACAACGCGGCCCACGACCACAATGAAATCAGCGACGTCAACGCGGCCGGAATTTGATATTGGTTTTCCAACTCCGATAAAAGCGCCCAATGGTCGGTCACTTGAGATCGCACTGGCACAATTTTAATTTTATTATAGTTGGCCAAATATCAGAGAAGTATCGTTTGGTGGATTATCCGATAACAATTCACTGGTACTTTAGTAAGAGAACATCGAGGGGGTCTCCCCCCACCCCACCGCAGACTGGAAAGTCGTTGGCATTCTAGCAGGTTCATATCAAGTCGAACAAATCAATGATGAACGTCAGCGTAGGATCAGATCAATAACGGGAAAAGAATCAAACATTGCTATCAAAGTACATGAGTCAACACCGTTGACATATACAAGTCGTTGATCAGAACCGTGCAGGAATGGCCGCTGGGTCGCACCAGCTGTTGCTAAACAAAAACCAGAACCACAAAAATCTGATTTTCTTCCGGAGAAAATAATGCTTGAAAAGCCCGGAGATTACAGACAACACATGTTGTATCGTTATCGTATATATGTATTTTTTTTTCGGTTGAGATATTTAAATCAAGTATTTATTCTGCACGAATGTGGTACCCTTGGAGATCTGGGAGATACAAGATGGAGGTTGGAAATGAAAAAGTTAATAAACCAGTGGAATTACCTGCGTGGGATTTGGGTAAATTTGAAAAGAGTGTGTCTAGATTAATGCGGAAATTTTCACAACATAAAGAATTTCTGATACATTTACTTAATGAATATATTTTTGGATATTCACGTTTAAGTTCGCGCGATCACAATATTGTAAAATATGATTTAGAATTATTTTTTTTTTAAAAAAAGACTCCTCTAATAGAATCAGTAATTAACAAGTTTATAAATGAGATTATAGGAGAAGTACCATACAAAACCCATTTTCTTTATTATATTAAGATCACAGAAGACCAGCTGCCTACGTTCAAACTACCATGGTTTGACATTGATAAATTACAACGGCATATCAATAACACGATTGACGAATATTTTCCGAAGATTTATGCCGCGTGGGAAAAAACCGGGGCCTTGCCGGTAATTCTTCGACATAACACCGATCCGGATGGTGATGGTCGTCATGTGTCAATATGACATCAATGATTTCTGTAAGTCTAGTCTATGACGCAGTGGACGATAGCTATACTGCGTCCTGGCAAGCATCCCAAGGGCAGGACCAGTTGGGTTATGTTCTTTACAGCTTTTTTCCAGATGTCCCACCAGGTCATTTGATTGTATCAGTGCCTGTAAATCCTGTTTATTTACGATGTAATAATAATAATAATAATAATAATAATAATAATAATAATAATAATAATAATAATAATAATAATAATGAGGACTTTGTATAGCACCTAATCTTTAGAAGCTCTAAGCGCTTTACAACATTTGACAACACTTAAAAAACATATATAATGATATGATTACAAAAATAAAAACTAACACCACGAAATTAGAAAACAGAAAACATGCTGTAAATATTGAAGGTAAGGATACATTATTAGGTCTTTCAAGTCTGTTCTTGCAGTTGAAATAGGTGAGTTTTAAGAGCGCTCTTGAATGAGATCACTGTGTCTTTGTGTCTAAGTGCAGTGGGCAATTCGTTCCACGTTGCTGGGCCCTGGTATGCAAAAGAATGTTGTCCATATGATTTCATTTTCATAGTGGGAATAATGAGAATACGAGTGTCAGAAGTATCTTGGTGAGTACACATGGGTGAGGTCAGATAGGTATGTTGGACTGGAGCCCGTCAGTGAAACGTAGCACAGAGAACAAATTTTGTGTTTAGTTCTGGATCGTATGGATAGCCAGTGTAGGGTACAGAGCAGGGGAGAGGCGTGCTCTGATCGTGGTACTCTAAGGATGATGCGAGAAGCCGTGTTTTGAGCTTTTTGAAGTTTCCGGAGTAGATATTGAGACGAACCAGACAGAATTGAGTTACAATAGTCCAGTCTTGAAAGTATTAAGGAACACACAAGTGTTTTAGTGGCATCAACTGAAAGATACTTGCGAATGGAGCTGATGCGTCTCAGCTCAAGATATGCAGCCTTGCATATGTTCATGACATGTTGGTGCAATGAGAGAGTACTGTTAAGAGTAACACCGAGGTTTTGTACTGACTGTGTGAATTTAATGTTGGTGTTGCTGATATTTATTGTCTGAGGTAAAGGATGTGAATGAGAAAGTCTTTGTGCTGTAATCAGAATGGCTTCAGTTTTATTATCATTCATCTGCAGCTTGTTACATGTCATCCATGATTTCACATCGGAAATGCACCTCTACGCCTTGGATGGTAGCTTCAACTTCAGCTGGATGGCTAGATTTGTATATTTGGGTGTCATCAGCATACAATTGGTGAGACACTGGATGATGATCTATGACACTTGAGAGTGGTTGAGTGTATAGAATGAAGAGAACAGGTCCAAGAACAGACCCCTGTGGAACACCACAGCATAGTTCAACTGGGCTGGAGTGTTTTCCATTTGCGGACACAATTTGTGTCCTGTTGACCAAGTAGGACTTGAACCATAGTAAGGTCGTATCATGAATGCCAAATACATGCTGGAGACGGTGAAGTAATATATCATGGTCTAATGTGTCAAATGCTGCAGACAAGTCAAGGAGAGTGAGGACTGTAATCTTTCCGCCATCCAAAGCAGAGAGAAGGTCATTGACTACTTTCAGAAGAGTAGTTTCCGTACTGTGGCAAGGGCGATATGCAGACTGTACATTGCTAAAAAGACTGTTTGAATTCAGATGAGATACAAGTTGGGATAGAACAACTTTTCTAAGATTTTTGACATGAATGGCAGATTAGAAACTGGGCGGTAGTTCTTTAAATCATTATGGTCGAGTGTTGGTTTCTTCAGCAGAGGCTTTACAATGGCAGTTTTGTAAAATGATGGAATTCCCCAGTTGAGAGAGAGGTATTAATAACATCAGTGAGTGAAGGCAGTATTGGATCCAAGCACTCTAGCAGCAGTGACGTCGGAATCGGATCCAGTTCACATGACTTTGGTGCACTCTTCATCACGATTGTACGTACCAAATCCATAGAGACAGGTTCAAATGCTGCTAACGGTTGCCGCTGAAATTCTGTATCGCAACTGTATGGTGACGACGAGTCAACTGAAATTGTGTTGTCAAGTTTATCTCTGATGGTTTGTACTTTTGTCACGGAAGAAATTTGCAAACAGGTCCGGAAGGTCGACTAGAGAGAAGGTAGCTGGAAGTGGTGTACATTTGTTCCTTGACATTAGCTTGTTAGTAATCTCAAATAGCTCTTTGCAGCTGAAACTTTCCGTGATCTTAGTACTGTAGTGGGCTGATTTCGCTGCATGGACTATGTTTGTGACATTGGTGTCCAGGTGACATGAACTATCCATCGCTGTCGCGAATACGTTTTCGTCTAACCGACCCATTTAGGTAATTTATTGGACACGCGTGATGAAGAATTGTCTATTACTTGTATGTGCGTGACAGATCCTGAACGCCCCACAGTGAAATAAATAGCGCATAAATGACCAAAAAAATACATATTTTTTTCGTTAATTTTTTTACTATCTCTCTTAATTTTTTTGGTACTGGTGAAGTTGGTATTCCGCCTTGGTGGATTCGGGAATCCTTGCCGATTGCAACACAAGAATGTTTTTTAGCTGTCTCGCACGCCACTTACAGCCGCTCGAGTTTCTTATTGTCGATGCAGCTCTGACCGTATTTTCTCAATGGCGCTTGGTAGTGATAAAAATTTAGCTATCTCATGTTGTTCGTGTAAATCCGCTAATGACAATTCCATTTCGTGTTGGAGCAATTTGATAGCCCGATATTCTGCTGCTAGTATATATATGCCCTGTTCCCGTCGCTGCTGTATCATTTCAAAATCATCGTTGATTTTTTCAGCATCAAGCTGAACCGTGAGGCCGTCTTGTAATAGTTCAATCTCAGGAATAATCTCGTTAATATTTTCTTGGTTCCTTATACAGTAGACGTATTTCTTTAATGAAAGATTTTATCCAGGCCAATTGGATGACGTGTTGCTGGATCGTGTAAACTTATTATGATGAATCCATGCGGGGTTTTCTGAGCATGTGCAAATAAAGGTTTTAAATTTGTTTATATTCATGTCACCGGGACACCAAGTTTGATGAATATTTCGCTGGCGTATGTGTCAACAACGCTAAAAATAACCAAAAAATTACAGTTATCTCTGCTCACTTTGGGAATCTGAGTGTACCTCTGTGGAACGTATGACATATATGTTTTTATGTCTGCCCAGTGAAAATATTCTGGCCGGATTTGTTTGTTTGTCAAGCATGACATCATCATAAAACACTAGATTGTTGATATCCCCGTTAAGATCCTTGACGGACGGCGTATCATCGATGTCAGTGATACATTCAATAACGTCTCTGTCGGCAGTGGTGTTTTCCAAACCCGCTGCCGATTCACTGAATTCCTTGAGAACATTATAGCATGGTTGGTCATTCACAGATGGCGCTACTAAATAAAGTTTGTCTGCTTTGAGCCACCTCATTATCAGGCTGAGCAACAATTGGGTTTTACCCGACCGAGACGGACTAATTATAATGGCTCGAATAGAATTTGGTAATACTGGATGATGCTTGACCGGTGCCTGCACTCGTGTCGCTGAAAGGTCATTCACGTTCATATTGTACAAATATAGTATTATTTATAGTCATTAGTTTATATTGTATTCGATGCAAGACAGTCACGGATACAACTAGGTTAAGCGCAACCACGTTGAAAAATTAACAGGCGAGCGCTCACAGGCAAATGTGTGAGATGCGGCATAAAAGATATGCTTGTGAGCAACAATGCGAGCATTGCCGGTGGTCATATTGTTACGACACTCGGAAAATTACCAGGAACGCCATGGGCTATATACCCAGGGGAAAAACAGCTTCCGGGGTATATTTATTCTGGTCCTGGAACCTGACTTGATATTAAACTTGACGAAATAAATCAACCAAAACCAGGCGAATTTCCGGTAACTGCGATTGATCAAGCGTGCCATACTCATGACATCGCGTATAAAACTAAAGATCTGCAACAACGACATATCGCGGATGTCAAGTTGATTCACACACTGAAGTTGATAAAGAATAAAAACAATACGAGAGTCACTCGCCAACTGGTTTTGATAAGACCAGTGATGAGCGGTAAACTAGCCATAGGGGCCTAGCATCCCGTGCAGGGCAACTAATTGTCCGATAGTTACATAATGGAGTCGGTATATTATACTCCAAGAGGATACTGGAAGGGTACAGCAGCGATTAGCAAACTCGACGATGCAGCAGGTGTCACACGCGCTGTTGCCGCAGACTGGTTGTTACGACAGGCAATATGGCAAATGTATGTACCACGTCCCAAAACGATTCAGTATGGACGGTTTGATGCCAGCACGCCAAGGAAGTTCATCAGGCAGATATATTGTTTGTACCACATGACGTCATTGGCACATCACGTAAACGGCGCACATACAAAGAAGCGTTGAAGGTCGTCAACGTTGCAAGCAGATACCAAGAAGCAGAACCGCTATCGACTAAAACAGCAAATGAAGTCTCAGCCGCGTTTGAAGGAACTTATTCACGTGGACCCAGGCCGTCTGGCGGTCTGCGTGGGCTACAGTTACTACAAGTTGATCCTGGAAAAGAATTGCGCGGTGAGGTAGCATTGCTGAAGCAACAATATAACGTCAAAATCAGACGCGGACACCCGGCGTTACACCGTGATCAGGCAATCGTTTGAGCGATTTAATCGAACACTTGCTGAGAGATTAATTGGTCATCAATACGCGCAGAAATTACTGAACAAGAAAAGATCTTCTGAATGGGATGCAAGACTACCTCACGTGGTGGCCGCGTTAAACAATGAAGTCACTCGTGAAATTAACATGAAACTCATCGAAGCAATTGCGAAAAAACACATACCACGACGAAAATCATCAGGAAATCAATTACGACAGCAAGTGTTGGGCAGTAACGTAACAGTCAGGTATTTATATGAACCCAGTGAACTTGCAGGTGATGCAGCAAGAGCAACAGATCCAGTCCGGAGTGTAACCATACATACAATTTTCAGCGTGGTAAGATCAACTGGTTAGCTGCAATCTGCAGACTAGATTCAACAGCTCTTCATCTCGGATTTGTCCGTGAACAATTACAGGTAATTCCTGAAAACACCCAGTTACCACCGGGTTGGTTACGCTAGAAGGCTCTGTCTCCGCCGCTAAAAAGGTCGCTGGCGTCCCTATGTCTCTTACATTAAAGACATGTCAGAGCGACATTTTCGCGTGTGTGGCCCAGACTACTATTGATTTTCTCCACGGTAAATTGTCGTACATAATTAGGAAAATATTTACGCAAAATTATTTTTTTACAGCAAGCACAGTGATTATTTTGTAGTTGTTTCAGTTTCATGATAATTCAACATCAAGATCAAATTGGCTTTGTTTGTCTTTTCACGCATAATCAGCCAATTTTTTCTTTAGCGTGCCCGGGACTGTTGTTGGCAGACCCAGTAGAGTCTTCGACGCCGTTTCTGGTTATCATAGACAATTCTGCGCAGTTGAGATATATTTGCAACTCTCGACACTGCCAAATATACTAAATTTGACCATTCGATGCGATCGTCGACAATTCAGATATAGGTATCTGAGATTGTTAGCCCCTGCGACGAATGAATTGTTATTGCATAACATGGAGTCCAGAAAGATGGATGCAGTGGCTCTGCCACCGGCGCTAGAGCATCCTGTACATTCTCTACGGGAACTTCAACGATATCATTAAGAACAATGTTTTGTTGTGTATCCATTCCTGGAATATTTACTAGACTATTTTGTCGACGGGCATCCGCTGGACGATAACACAATGGAACCGGCAGAGTCGAAAATCTTTCCCGTTGAAACTCAAATAATCTACTCTGAAGTGAATGACAGACGTTTTTTCGTGATACAGCCATCAGATCATCGGGTCGCCATAAGTTCCAGAAATCCCACATGGACGTTTCTGGAATTATAATGCGCATTATCTCACATTGAATCTTGTCTGTCTGAAGTCTAATTAAGTTTTTTTTGTAACTCTCGTAATGATTCATAGCACGAACGGTGCTCTTACAATGTTTCCTCGTAAACATCGACGTAATGTTGTAGCAAGTTATGTGGGGATTCTCCTGTAGACGGAGGGGGTTGTCCTTGATCGCCGCACATAATAATTGCCGTATTTTTTGTCGACAGCCAGTCAAGAAACATTTCTAACGTGTCTTTTGAGACCGTGCATATTTCGTCCCAGATGATGATTTTAGGAATATATATTTCACCCATTCGCTCGGGAGTCCACGCATACCACGCCATCGAGAAAAACTGATACGTGCATGACCTAACACTCCGCCGTTTCGTCTCTCTGGCAAGACGGGGAGTTGTCGTCAACACAATCATGTCTGAGTTTTAAATAATTCTATCGCACGTGTTGTTTTACCAGAACCACCAGGACCATTAAGCCAGACTGTGCTATGTCTCGCGATTGGATAATTCACTGACGGAAACGATGATGTTTCTGATAATTTATCGCCGACTGGTTTAACATTAGCTGATTCAGAATAATTATGCATTTGTTCACACCTTATTGTCTAATTACCCCAACGTGGGTTATCACTGGCGTCGATAAATGGTTTCACAAGATCCATTTTCGATCGACTTATATAAAAAGAATCCTTAGCGACTCTAACAGCATCAGCTGAAAACCGGTTAATAATCGATAACAGGTTTATTGACGAATATGTGAACATCGAGATTTCAAAAGAGTAAAATTGAGGCGAATCACCATCGTAGTAGTTGACTATCGTGCCAATATATATTCCATCTAACGTGATTGCACTTTGCCCCGACATCAATACTCCTCTTGACGTTGTATACGCGATAACAAAATCAAGTTCTGCTGGGTCCATGATTAATCTTGTGCAGCGACGTTTATGACCAGATGACGCAGAGAATGTAAACGTACATAACTTTTCTGCAAATATCTTTACCATCTTGAGAAAGCTAAACTGTCCTCGTCGGCCTGTATGATATTATCGCAGAGGTTACAGTCAGCGATGTAAAGGTCTTGGCGTCAAGCATATATCGTAATAGCACTATTGGAGCCCAGCCACACTGATTTTTTTGCACAATAATCGTTGAGATTTACTTTTGTGTCCGGTTTATTAAAATGACGACCAAACCAGGCAGATACAACCAGATGAATACTCGCTGAGAACTCGAATGAATCAGTCTCGGTAAATCTAGCCAGATCGTAGTCGATGGCGTCGGAGACGCTTGCGGAGGTGTAACCTCTGCCAGGCAGTGGACCATTTATTGCTACTCTGGTCATTTCATGTATAGGATGACCAAATCGTTCAAAATATGGTTGACATTCACCGTATCCAAGAAAACTAGCCGGATGAAATGCCACATTGTCAACTGAGATCATATCGGCAGAATTATATTTAGTGTTCCAGAGATCACCATGTCCAAACTCGACACAACATCGTGATATATCATAGAAAAATTCTTTTGGTGTTGGACGCCATGACTTTTTTGTTGTGCTATGTGAGTCACAACAGACGACGTAGTAAAACAGTTATTGAGTAATTCATCTCTGTCGCCGTTATATTTTACCGCAATCTGTTTCAATACAGGCTGGAGAGATTCCTTCCTATAAAGTATACCGGGTGGTAGCACACATTGATCAAATGTTGATTCATCTGTGGCAGATGTATCTGCGTCGTCACTGTGAAATAGCCAGACAGATACAGGGTCACGCGCACTAATACTGTAAATCTCCTGAAAAATATAACCATCATAAAATCTAGTTATTCTTTCTCGTGGACACCTTTGTTACTGATTCAGTCCAAGCGTGTGAGCAATCGTCTATAATCATTACTGGGGATCCATTACTACAGTATTTGTCATAATTATACAAAAAAAATCTCATTGGTTATTATTTCTACCACGATTGGAAATTTTAATCGTTTATGCAACACTACTATGTCATTTATTTTAGCTCCGTCGACAAGAGAGTTTTCCCATTGTGCTATTTTTTTAATTCTCGATTCTTTAAGTCCATTTCCACGTCTCGAGTTAATAAAATATTCTCTGACACGCTGAGCCACACAGTTTAACTTGCCTGTTCTCACTGGAACAAAAACATTAATATCAAGATCATTTAAACGGTATAGTGCATAAACAACAGCTAATACTGGATACGCGTTATTGTAATATGGTTTGTCTATTCCGGTAAACGTGCCTGGCTTATAATTTTTGTCCACGCTGACGACATTGTTATTTCGCCGTGATCCCTTAACAGGGTCGAGTTTATCACGAATAATTCAAGTTGGGCCATCCTGGCTACGTTCATGCTGTACAATAAATTTTATTCTGAATATATACTTGCTGTCATTTGCAAGATTATTAATAATAGTCGCTTCTCGTTTGTCGTTCATGGTGGAATCAACGAAAATACCATCGCCGTCTATCCTAAATGTTGACCAGACGTGAACAGCGCAATCTTGCGCAAACTCATTTTTGGTCATTTTGATAAATTTGTATAACTGTAACTCAAATGGTGGACGTTTTTTCTTATCGGTCAATCTATCGAAATCAAATCTGGTGGTGTATTGTGGTTCAATCTCTACTAACCTCTCAATTTCCTTCGCGGTTAACAATGATTTTGTCTCGTTTCGTAGTTTTCCTTGGGCAATTTTCGACCTTCGGAAAGCCTGTGTTATACCAGTTAGATTAAAATACTGTTCTCTCAACTGCTTCGCAACAGTCGAATTACTCATTGCTATATAATTAGGAAAAGTATTTTCTTTAATTGAACTTTATCCAAATAATACAATATGACAGGAGCAAAAGTAGCTGTCGATGGCTCATCATCGGATCAGTCACACTTTGTGAAAAAAACTGTCGTGGTGAGTACTGCGGCTATCATATAACCAGTGTACGTCGTGGCAGTATTGGCCCACAACCATGTCTGAAATGTGTCGCTGGAGTCAAAGGGAGAGAACTGTTATGTGTATCTTGTGGTGGTCGAAAATATAGTGCGCTTAAACGATATTACAAGAAACAAAACGCTTCTGATGATGTAAGAATAAAAAACGCAAAAGACTATCTCCGAAGATATTCCTCTGCCGAAAAATAATGTTATCTTAGAAGAAGAGAAATTTATGCATGGAACAAGTTGAAAAAGATATTGATCTCGATGAATGTAAAAAACGTATGATATACAAAAATTATGAAGCGAATAGACCTGGCATCATCAGAAACTGTCGTCGCAAAATACATCTTGGAAATGTAAAAAATAAATGATACTTTGTGATCGGAATTGGAATTCCTGGAAAGATAAAAATAAAAATTTATTTCGTTATAACATACCGGTCGGTGTCCAAATCAGAATTCAAAGATTCAGAGCTCGACTCTGAAGAGGTAGCTTTTCGTACACCCGTTTTCTTCTGAACCGGTTTCATGGGGGTTGGATCACAAGGAAGACAGTCAAAAAGCAAAAGCATATTACGATGCAACGTGCGTACAGATTTCGAACCCGCGACCCTTCTTACCATGTACACAGCAATATCTAACTTGGGAATTGATATCACCTGATATACATCCTTGGTCCACTTGTCGACTAATATTTGTTTCCCTTTTAGTCCAGCACTGCACACTAGGACTCTGTCCCCTACTTCAAGTCTGGACTGTCTTACCTTCTTATCATACTGGGCCTTGGTCTTAGCATGGCTGTTGCTCGACTCCATCGCCGCGGCTGTGTTAGCAAATCGGAGGCGGTCTTTCAGTTTTTCCGAAAACCATTACTCTGGAGGTCAGTAACTTTTGTTAGTCTTTTATCGGTCAACTATTCCCTGTCCCACTTAATGTTATTACAATTTTCAGACGAAAACACATCATCGGCCTAATGAGGAGCCGAATCATTCGAAACACACTCTATCAAGAGTATAGAGATGGTGGCTGAAGGCAAATATCTTCCACCACGTCGGGTAAAGGCAAGAGAGTGTCGGCGTCAGAGATATTTTTGCCAGCTCTATACCTGATGGAAAAATTGTAATTTGCTCGAGCTGCAACCCATCTATGCCCCGTTGCGCCAATCTTTGCCGTCGAAAGGACGTGTGTCAACGGGTTGTTTTCCGTGACCACCTCGAAGGAGGAACCTAAGAGACAGTCGTGCAATTAATCGAATCACATTAGCTGGTTTTAATCCAAACGAGCGTGTGACTTCATTGTTTAGTGCTGCTGTGAACAATGAAAGTCGTGCTACCCATTTGTGAGACCGTTTAAAACTACTAGCACTTTGGGTCCGAGACCTCGTCAACAATTCTTGTCCGAATAATCATTCTGCAAGTGTGCGATTAAATTGCTCTAAAATAGCTTTGTCACGATGAATGTTGACATATCCAATACAAACTAGAACTCGATATTTTGACATCAGCGAAGCAACAGATCCAAGAAATTCTTTACCAGGATATACTTGTAATAATCGTGGCCATGTTAGTGGTCCGCGTGCATAAATGCGCTTGAGTGCATCTGCGACACTTTTTGAATATTTTGACATCAACCGCTCCGCCTCTTTCTATCTGCTTGCAACATCAATAATGTTTTAATGCGTACTTGTATGCGCGCACTTGTGCGCTACGATCACGAACACGATCGTGTGGAAGAAATTAGAGATCAACCTGGTGGACTTCATTAGTTGTTTTTTCATTAAACCAGCCATGTGAAATCTTTCTTGGCACTGATAGGTAATTTTGCCTCAACTCTTGTTTGGTCATCCATATTCGAGCAACCCCATGAGTTCCCTTTGCGGCACTTGCTAACTTTTCCACGGCAGCTTCACCTTTCCAATGTCCACGCGGACTGCAATATACTTTCGATAATGTCCGGCATTTTGTATCCATTATTTGTTTGCTTATATCTATATAATTTGCATTTAATGAAAGAACTTTTTCCCACGGAAGGCAAAGCCTCCAAGTGTAATCTTGGCCCGCATATCTCCTTTGATGATCTATCATGCAATTTGTTCGCCGAGTGTTGGATTAATCGGATTTAAATAATGGATCAGATAGACGTTCGCGCGTTGATGTGCACGGATATCATTTGATGCTTTATAAGCAAGGTTATGCAGGTAGCACGCAACATCAACACGATTCACAGGTGCCTCACCGAGTGTTACGAGTCTATGCTCTTAAAATAAGTAACAGAAAAGAGTGAAAGACAACAAGCTTTGTAAAATTTAACAAATAATTTATTTCCTTAGAATACAAAGTGAAAATAGAAAAAAAAAACAACTTACGGTTTTGCGAATGAAATCCCAAAATAATCCAAGAATTATAGACACAAGTCCTAATAATAAAAAGTCCTGAATAAACCTTTGTTCAAGTCCCGAAGAGATCCAAAACTAAAGGCGATGACGTGTGTTATACCCTACAGAGTGCTGATGTGTCAACAGTCTCTTGTTGAATCACATAAACATAATTCCAGGTTTGAATATATTTTAAATTCCAGTGAATGTCTTTATCCAAGAATTTTATCAGAGCACTTTTGTATTTCCAGAGAAAATAATCACTTGAATTCAATAATTTGAAGAAAATAAAATTCAGCCCAAACTGGTCATAAAATAATACAACTTCAAAGCGCTAGATGTTAAAGCACGACTGACCAAATCCTCACAATCACAAGATAATATAAGTTCTCTACTTGACCTCAGGTCACAACTAGCATTTTCTAAAGAAAACATTACCTAACGGAAGACAACCTTCTTAAATGATATAATGAGCCTTGTTTACTTACAACACAATTCCATGTAAAATTCACTTAGGGAATCTCCAAAACCATGACCCAAATCAACATATTTGCTCCTTCTTGTTTACCTGAATAATTATCCTGATATGAAGCTCATACACATAGAGAATAATTTAGCTATGTATTAGTTGTTGACATAAATGATATTTAAAAAAATTAAACTAGCAAACAAACAATTAAATTAAATATACATAACACCAGGATTTTGGTTGGTTGTTCGAATTAAGGCGTATATTCAGCCGTGTACGAGGTTCAAAATAATTGCATCCAGGGATGCATTTTTCACCAGGATATTTACTCTATGGTTTTCCTGGTAGCTTTGTTAATGTAGTCGCGATATCACCGCCGACTTTGTAAAAAAAATTAAACGTGACGTGTTTGATCCACATCGAACACAAGTTCCAGTAATCGCAGCTCGTCCTTCACGTGTTTGAACTCGAGTTAGATTTGCGGCACGTGTTTGTGCGCGACACACTATGATTGCATTAATTCTGTATTATTCAATTGCATCACAAAAAGGAAATTCGCAGATCTTTTAATAAAAACAAACAACTTGAAGAAAATCAAAGATTTCACAGTCAAGGTGGTATATTTCCAAACACGGTTCGTGCACTGGTCTTCGGTCCTGCTGGATTAGGAACAAATCAACTGCTGTTGAATTTGATTTTACAACGGTTGAAGTGGATAGTTGTAAGTGACTGCAAGATCAGCTAATGACCATCCGTGTTATGTTTTAATAGATTTTCAAAAAGCGTTGAGCAGCCACTACCGTCGATTTCTTTTCCACCATCGGTGAAGCACCTACCATTGACGATTGGCTGCAACAAAAGCAAAGTTATAGTGTACGACGATGTCATTCTTGAGAATTAAGTCATTTCGGCACAAATATTTTCACGAGATCGGCATAGAAACACCGATGTCATCTATTTGCCTCAGCAATACATACATGTGTCTAAAGTGATTTGTGACATCTGTAACATGTTGATATTTCGTGACATTGACCCGTTTGGTCTTGGAAATATTCATTGGACCTGGTGTGCCGCTGACCACACGTGGGATGAATTTCGTGACATATTTGTGTAGGTCACTGTGGATCCGTATTGTTTTCTCACCATTGCCTTGACTGGATCTTGCAGGGACCAATATCGTGCTGGTTGGGACTCAATCGTCTAATACAAAATTGTCTCACGCGTCAATTTATAATTCATAACAATTATAGAAAATGTCTGCCAGTGATGTCTTAGAAGATTATGAAAAGCAACGCGTGAAACTGTTCGTGAACACCAGGAATTGGTTCGAAATATTATAGAAGGCGGTAAAAAGTTAAAGATATGTTACAGTGGCGACCTAACAGAGGTTTAGAACAAACATTTGCACCGCTGACTAAACCAACAAAGGAAATTGCTGAACATGCAGAGGATATGAAAAAGGCCTTGAGACAGGTGGCAGCGCTTAGTGGAACAGAAGAACCGGGTCCAGTTCGTAAGAGTACCGAAGATACAAAGAAAGCTACAGGAACAACTGCAGAGACCATTTCATGCTTGCCAGCGGCGATTAAGGAAGTCAAAGAAGACATTGGTGAAATTGGAGGAGCCGTTGTTGCCCTTGCAAAACTCATCCATGTTCTTGATGAAGACGTTAGAGAGGCAGTTAAATGGGTACCACGTGTGCCACCCGAATACCAGTAAGAGATGCTAACAATGATTCAATACTTTAAAGAAAATATGAGCCAGGTGATCTTCACAAATCCTATAGATGTTGCTCTTAACAGACCTCCCAATTGGAAAGAGTACATGAAAACAGGCCATCAGAGACACATAATAAATACGTGAACTTTGAATGGCCTAAAATAGTATTCAGGCAGTATATTGATACCCCCCCCCCAAAAAAAGAAGAAAAAACCCCACCAACAAACCCATAAAAACCATGTACCGGTGATCTGTGGGCTCATTCTATAGAACAGGGGTCTCAAACTCAAACCACCCCGAGGACCACATGATAGCATTTTCGATGGCCCAAGGGCCGCACCACTTTTGTTATCTCTCATGACACCTTGCGACGCCAATCATTTTGCAGGTCACAAGATACGACTTGGCGGGCTGCGTGCTTGAGACCCTTGCTGTAAATACTCCTGATACATTTAAAGGAGGAGACATTGAGCATGGTGAACATTATAGGTAGAATTTATGAAAAGGTGGAACATACCTCAACCAGTGATGGAATTTGAACAACGACAAATTCCCAGACCCCCAGACCCTGACATATAATGTTCTACAGAGGAAGATGAACAACGTATGCAAGCGCAACAACGTGCACATCACAAATACGGTTACAACAACAACAACAACAACATCATCATCAACAACAAAAACATGTAGCACCTGTACCCCAAACATTTGTACCTGCACAACCATATATCAACACCTACAAAATCACATAAAGAACAAAAACATGAAAGAGAACAAGAACAAATAAAAAAGTGGTCGGCAGAACAACCTTAACCAGAATTTCTCTCATCGGAGGAACATATGCAGTGGATAAGAGAACAACTAAAAATGTCCCCACGACAACCAAAACAATATGATTGATGAAAACTGACGCGTCTTCAGTAAACAGATGTTTTCTTTCCCTCCAGGGGTGAAATGTAGTCTCAAAATTTAAGGTACGAAAATGGAAAAACTGTTCTTGTTCCCTGTGGCAATAATACAAGCAATGTATGTTTCAGTGTTTGTCAGTTCAAATAATGGAAGTTTTATTATTACGTCATTGATACAAATGTATTTAAACGGCTTCCAAAAGTTGTGGTATTTATCAAAGTGTAGAATTTGTAAAACCTGAACACTCCAACGTTCGTTTATGGTTTTAAACTATATTCTTCATAGGGTTACAACAATTCAATAATTCATTCTCGTAACCTTTGCAATGCAAAAACAAAACCACAAGAAAATGATGCGTTCCTATAATACTTCTATTATTGCGACTCTATGTTCTTAAAGTAAGTAATAGGAAAGAGTGAGCAGCAACCAGCTTTGTAAAATTGAACAAATAATTTGTTTCCCTAGAATACAAAGTACAAATTTAAAGAAAAGGAACTTACGCTATTGGGTATTAAATTCCAAATAATCCCAGATTTACAGACAAAAGTCCTAATGATTAAAGTTTTGAATAAACTTTAGTGGAAATCCAATTAAATCGAAATCTGAAAGTGTTGATGTGCCTGTGGTGGTCTGTGTTGTGGTGATGTACCAACAGTATTTTGTTGGATCACAAATAATTTAATCCAAGAATTAAATCCTCGAAATTTCCCTACAAATTCAATTCCCTATTTCCAAGAATTCTATTTTTGAAGAGCACTGTGTGTTTCCAGTGAATAAATAATTTAAATAAATAAATTCCAGCCTAAATGAACTTCTTGACACAACAATAATACGATGTTAAGCGCGAATAATTAATGTCTAGAAAAACTAGATTATATAGTCCTCTACCTGAACTCAAGTCACAATCAGCATTTCTAAAAAATCTATTACCAATGGAATGTTTCTATATAGAAGGTTCATAATGCTTTCAAAATAAAATCTTAGTTATAATTAGAAGTCTGTTACTAAAATTATAATATAAATTGTGTAATAAATAACAGGTAGACTAGACAATTCATGGGGAATTTACAAAATTCTGGACTCAGATTGAGATAAACATGCTTACTGTTAAACCAAAATCAATGATTCAAGTCAGGTAGAAAATAAACTAGATTTTGGACAAGGTCAAGTTCAACATACACTATCACATTATCAATAGCATATAATGAAATAAACAAACAAACAAACAATGCAAGTTAAAATATGCATGTACTATCAATGAGTAAATAGTTAAACAGTGTAGCGCACGAAACAAAAACTATAAACAATCTCTATCTTTACCATGGATACCCGAACTGCACTGCAGTTCGGTTGATATCATGACAATTTCTCATTTAAACGTCTTTCTTTTTATATCCTGCCATTCACCTATTCCTTCGTTTTTCATCATCTTGCTTTATCTACCTTGGCCAAATGCTGATGATTCACCGAAACTCTGAGTACTAAAAACGCTATTTGTTGTCATTAAAGCTTAATATCATCCGCCATATATTCACATTCATTTACAATTTTTGTATCGTAAAGGGGGAATATTATCAGCCATTGACTTTGTTTCGAATCCTGTACCTTCTATAATGTGCCTCTTGTAATCTCCATTTACAAACTGGCGAAATAAAGTATGTTTAAACTAAGTGCATTACATAATAAAAAGGAATGGATATTTTGGTGGAGTAGATAAGGATTTACATACCACTGTTAATCTTAGTGCTATATAACACATAAACACACACAAACAAGAGAGCGAAAGGCAAAATGTAATTTGTATACAAGACTAATATTTCTGCTTGTGACTCTACTATTTCAAGAAAGACTCGTATATGATAATATATACAAAGATTGATGTATAACTGCATATATTCACATCCTGGATTATGGGTTTGTTAATTGTTGACCACAAGAATATATTGATGAAACCGTAATTAATTGGCCCATTGTACACACACGTGTAATTAATTGGCCCATTGTACACACACGTGTCTTACTTGTTAAATCAGAGAAGGACTATGTAAGAAGTGTAAGGATTCGAATATAACTTGTGTTACAACACCAGCCTCTTCAGTGGTTTCCTAATCAAGCACACGTGTTTTATTATATGACAGGACCTTTCTATTAATATTTTATGGACTTCGGAAAAAATATGAAAATCTTTGAATTTTAGTGTCTTTCTTGCTTTGATTGTTTGATTGATGTTCGCGTAAGAGTCACTATCTGTTATGTTAAATTTGTTATTTAGCTTGATTTGGTATTTAGCTTGATTTGTTATTTAGCTTGATTTGGTATTTAGCTTGATTTGTTATTTAGCTTGATTTGTTATTTAGCTTGATTTGGTACAAAGATGTAGTAACTAGACCTAAATTTGTCGATTCATTGTCTACTCGGCCCATAGCAGAGTCGGCCCATTAACGTTCTCGGCCCATAGCGAACTCGGTCCCCGGTTTATATAATAGTAATGTGGATGTAATATTATTATTTACAACGGTCATTCATTTTTTTAAAAAAAATAAATAAAATCTTTGTACGTTTCTTTGAACAGTCATTTTTTTTTTGTAATAGAAATATAGGGAAAAACTCATAATCATAATTAACTTATATACTGTCTAACCAACATTTTGAAACTATTGTTGGAATGCCGTTATGCTAATTGTTAATTGAGTTGAAGGTAGTACGTGTCTGCACTACAACTTATGATTGTAAACATGTTGTTAATCGTATTACAGTCACACTTCCCATCCGTATACTGTAAATTTTGTATTAACATTAAATATTTTCCAGCATTCTAAGTTTAAAACGTCCTTCTCCTTATAAGGCTGCTATATTAATTGAGTTACATACATATGATTTTCTTTTTTAGAAAAAAAAAAAAACGATCAGCAAAGAGACAAGTCTTCTTTCAATATTAACTGTAATTAAACATTTTATTTATATAAATGTATTCTCAGCATTAAATATTCGACATCCTCTTTTTTTAACCCAATTTAGTACTTTTAAAAGTCCATAGAATAAACACTTTTCGTATGGAAGTCTTTTGATGACATTTAAAGTGTTGAGGATTCAACAGTCAGGATTGAATTAATTTGCTTAAGATATATTAGTATTAAATTGTACAACAACAAGTAATAAATTTATTTTAATCTGAGTAAATAAGTCTACATTACCACATTGACATACACTTTAAGTAAACAGTTCACAAGAAAAATCAAAACTTGAGATATTTTTACGTTTTATTTCAGTGATTAATAACAATAAATTGTTTGCTATTGTTCAATAGCAACACGTGTTACGAAGCTATATAATATAAAAGGGAATGCCGACTTTGTTGTAGGCGGATTCCGTAATGGGCCGAGTATGTTGTGGGGATATTTAGTAATTAAATTTGTATGGGCTTAATCTGTAATGGGCCGACTTTGTTTTATGCCAAGGATGTTATGGGCCGAGAGCGCCAAGTTACCAATTTTATCAGTTATCTTCTATGGGAGGCAAATCTTAAAGGTATGATCTTGCGGCGGTAGCTCGATGAAGTTGCTTCCCTTACATAATGGAGTTTGTAACGACTCGGGGTTACACGGATTTGGACAAATTGGAACCAGTCAAGAAATGGTATAGATAAAGTATATACAGATTTGGAGGAGCGCGAATGGTTGATAAAAGTAAAATATCAGTAAAAAGAATCTTTTGAGAGCTTATCCTGTTTGTAACTGACAAAACTGAGACAATGTTCTACTAATTGAATTTTAGTCTTTTTACAGACTTGACTTTGGAACACTCTTTACAGACATTATCACCCTACTATTTAGAAAACAGAATTGAAAACACATATTGATTACAAAAATGCCAGGACTTGCATGGAGTTCTTCACACAGAAGTTTGTATCAGGGATGGGTGTATGCTGGATAATTTAGAAATTTTATTGAAGTTTTAAATATCATATTTCCGTTAATTTACTATGGGAGTTAATTTACCACCTTGAGTCCTTAAAAACGATGCTAGCTTGACTTAATTAGATATTGTCACTAGACGATGTGTTGTTTTGCACGTTTGAGGTCTTATGATCAAAGAAAAGGGCGCTGATCCATATTTTAAACTTTCATTCGTGTATGCTTTATAAAATGTCTGAAGTAATGGGGATGAGCTTATCTCCTCCGTGTGCTGACATTTCATGTATCACATATAATAGTCACGTTTTCATTTTCTCAGTGTGATGGCATTTCATGTATTACGTACCACAGTCAGATTGTCATCTTCTCAGTGTGATGGCATTTCATGTATCTCATAGAAGTCACGTTTCCATTTTGTCAGTGTGATGGCATTTCATGCATCACATATAATAGCCACGTTTTCGTCTTCTCAGTGTGATGGCGTTTCATGTATCCAGACCCGGCTGGTTGCGTGTGCGAAGTGCGCGATGCACACGGGTGCCATTTCATTTCCTGTTCGTTTTATTCGCAATTTATTCGAAAAAATGTTTTGGAAAGGCTCCTGGAAAGGCGCCAAACATTCATCGCACACACAAGAAAAACACTTACGCGCCGGGCCTGCATGTATCTCATATAATAGTCCCGTTTTCGTCTCCTCAGTGTGATGGCATTTCATGTATCACATATAATAATTACGTTTTCGTCTTCTCAGTATGATGGCATTTCATGTGTCACATATAATAGTCACGTTTTCATCTTCTAAGTGTGATGGCATTTCATGTATCACATACAATAGTCACGTTTTCATCTTCTCGGTGTGATGGCATTTCATGTATCTCACATAGTCAAGTTTTCATCTTCTCATTGTACATTTCATGTATCGAATATATTCAAGTTATGCTTCTCAGTGTAATGGCATTCCATGTATCACATATCACAGTTAAGTTATACTTCTCAGTGTGATGGCATTCCATGTATCACATATCACAGTTAAGATTTGCTTCTCAATGTGATGGTATTTATATAACAAATATCATAGTCAAGTTTTTGTCTTCAAACCTAAAGTTAATGGTATAGTTGTTTTTTTTAATTATTTTTTTAAATATTTTTTCTGTACGTTTGGTCTAATGCCCTGTGAGATATGACAATGGAAGCTGATAAATTTTCATGTTTGCCCAGTACTCTTATAGCTTCTTAATCACTCATAATCAGGGGTTATTATTGTGAACTCTTGTAATCTCACAATGGTAGGCGTTAGAAAAAAATTGAATGTATTGGTTTCAGAACAAAACTCTAGCTGAGTCTGAAAACTTTAATGATCTGTGCCACTGATCACAATAAAGTTACAATCAAGGAACTCTGAGAGTATCCATACCTTCGGTTTATGAGGTATTATAACTTGATATGTTTTGAGCTTAAGCTTGAGTTTCATATAAAAAAAAGTCTTAGAGACTAGATTAACTGCTGCATACTAGAAACGTTTTGAACACGCAACCTCAAAACACAAAACAAAACAACATCAAAGATTGAGAGTATCTAATTATAATTGTAATTAACTTAGAATAATATATTATGATTTTCTTAACCAGAATCCCTGCATCATCCGGCTAATATCGCTGACTTAGACGTATTCGTTATACATAAATCAGTTTGTGTTTTCAAGCTTGAGTGGAATTTAATGCTCAAAATAATTTCGGTAATACCTGACCCTGATATCGTGGGAATAAATTTACACGTTATTGTAGGACCCCATGTTTTCTGGAAAAAAGTCCACTTCAAAGGTCAACAACAACAACAACTACAACAACAACACCAACAACAATGCTTAGTTCTCAGGGACCTGAGTCGCTGCATATAAAAATATTAATCTGACTTCAGTTGCAGCAATATATTCAGTTCGTATAAAAATTGTTTGGAATTTTTTGTTAAAGCGGGACCTCAATAGGCCGTTGGAGTGCTAACTTGCAACACCAATAGATGTAGAAACAGCAAAAGCACCAACATTTATTCCAACCATAATAATTGCAAATCGATTTATTATTCCTATTTTATTCTATTATTTTATACTTACTTTACACTTTACTTGATGTTACTATCCGAATATTTCAAAATATTCAACCATTTCTACCCTACCAGTCTACCAGTTAGATTAAATTTTCAAGCTGTGTGCGGTCTGTAAATGGTAATTCTCTATAACACAACCTACTGACAGTTGTCATTCGTTGTATGGTTGCTCCAATTGAATCAGCGTCATTTTACTGCTTCCGGTTTTTCCGAATTTTGTTTGGTCAACTCAGAATCCTGAGATTTGTGTGGTTTACTATTATTCATATATAGAAAGTCTGCCACTTTAAAATGCAAGACGTTCCTACGCAGCGCGATAGGCAGACTCACGACGATACTGTTGCGTTTGTACATTGTCGATAAGGAAGTATATGTACCGGACATTTGGAAATTAGGACGAGATCGTTTCTGTCAAGATACAATCTACACAGTAAGCAAGCATGATCAGATAATCAAAAGTAGTATTCGACCAAATAGGAGTTCTGGACTATTTCTTGAAGGTAATCTTTATGCAGAAAAATGTGGGGTTCTGTCAGTAGTGATAGGGGATACTTTGGGGACAAGTCGACTTCTATGTTAAATTTGGGGGGTTGTACTTTGGGGGCAATGGGAATTTAACATGGGGAAATTTAATACGGGTGGGACCATAGGGAGAAAAGGGAAATTTTAACATAGGTTGAGACTGTATAGGGACAAGGGGAACTGAACATAGGGAATGTATAGCGACAATGGATTGGGACTGTCTAGGGTCTATAGGAATGGAACAGGGGTGAGGTCATGGTACTGGACACTGGCAACAATGTTGCAAGTGGCTGACCGCAATCGGGCGGAACAGTGAATACGTGTTACTCCAGGGACAATAAAAACATGTTGTTATGTATATTTAATTTAATTGTTTGCTTGTTAGTTTTAAATTGTTTTTATTCCATTACATGTTATTGTAACGTAACATTGTTTACTGGACTTGACCTTGTCCAAAACTGAGTTCAGTTCTGTTTGACCTGATTGACTTTTTTTTATTTTTTTATAGTTCATTGATGTAAGCAACTAATAACAGCTTCATTATCTTCTATGGTTATGAGTTCATTGACCAAATTATTATTCAGGTAAACATGTAGATTTGGGTCAGGGTTTTGGGGATTCCAAAGTGAATTTTATAAGGTATTATGTTTTAAATAAACAAGGCTCATTAAATCATGCTAGAAAATTATTTTCCGTTAGGTAATGGTTGTTTTAGAAAATGCTAATTTGTGACCTGATGTCAAACAGATAACTATATTATCTTGTGACTGTCAGACTTTTACCAGTTGTGCTTTAACATCTGGCACTTTAAGTTGTGTTATGTTGTGACTAGTTTGGGCTGAATTTTATTGTCTTCAAATTATTGATGTCAAGTGATTATTTTCTCTGGAAATACAAACGTGCTCTGCCAAAATTCTTGGATAAAGACATTCATTGGAATTTATATTGAATTCAAACCTGCAATAATTTTTCTGTGATTCAACAAGAGACTGTTGACACATCAGTACGACGCAGGCCATAACAGACACGTCATCACCTTCAATTTTAAATCTCTTCGGGACTTGCAATGAGTTTTATTCAGGGCTTTCTATTACTAGGAATTATATCTTTAATTCTTGGATTATTTTTTGATTTAATTCGCAAAACCGTACGTTCTTTTTCTCATTTTTCACTTTGTATTCGAGGGAAATAAATTATTTGTTAAATTTTTACAAAGCCTGTTGTATTCACTCTTTTCTGTTACCATTTTAAGAGCATAGACTCGTAACAGAAAATTGGGGGCTCGTCCGGGGTACGATTTTTGCTAAGATATTTCAGAAAACATTGTTTTTGAGATTTAAATTCCACTAGTTTCGGAACTTTTTAAATCCCAAGTATTATTTCACATTTTAGAAATCTTTATTGAAATCAGCAAGCTTTTTACAATGTCATCAAAAGTGGAGATCTTTATTTCAAGTCCTACTCAGGTCAGTTAGACTATTTGAAAAAAGATGAATTGTTTCCGCTTGCCAGAAAATATGATCTTTCTGAGGCAAAAGCTTCTTTAACGAAGCAAGAAATAAAAAGTATTTTGGTCCAATATTTGGTGGAAAAGAATGTTTTGGATAAAAGTGCTTGATTTTGATCAGTAAGTCTGTATCAGTCTCTAACATAAAAGTAAAGGAATTAAAATTAAAATTCAAGATGGAATTAGAGTTAAGAAAGCTTGAACTTCAGAAAGATGAAGAGGAAAAACAAATGCAAATGCACTTAGAGCAGCAGAGAGGCTGGACAGACTTGCTTGAATTGTCTTTGTTTGAAAAATAAAGGTTCCTACAAAAGCTGAAAATACAAGGACATTAACGTCAAACCGAAGCCTCTAACCGACCGAGATTCTCTCTAATTGGGATAGCTCATTTTGTTATTTTATCGCTGACGTTTTGTTTTTATTTCTTATGGTGTGTATATTTTCGTACCCAGACACTCACTGTTGGTAGTTCACTCTCTCTGCTGCTGTAATTAAATCATTATTATATCAATAATGGAATCTCACACAGCTAAACTAGCTCGACAGCGACTAGAGGCAATTAAAAAATATCTACCCGTCTGTGATTCTGTTAAACAAAAATTACAAGCCCGTCAGGAGTCTCAGGTGAAATTTGTAGAAGGTGCAGAACAATTATTTAAACCAATTGTCGAACCAACAAAGGAAATTGTTACAGCAACTGAGGCAACACAAAGAGCTCTTGAAACATTACCTGTTGATATTGCTGGCCATATTCAAGCAGCTTAACCACCGCCCGTTCAACTTCCTCAACCACAACCTGAAGATCAACCACAACGTCTGCCAAGAGTCAGAATTAAGACAGTAGATAAATTCACACCTGAAGGTATTGCCGCTATCATGGATCGAGACTATTACTTGATATTGCCGCGTTTGGAGATAATAGAGATAAGTATGTAAAACCCGAATATGTTAAATCTCTAAAATCTATCAATTGGGTTAAGGATATATATCGCATTTATACCAATATTCCGGCAATCAGAGGAAAGGAAATTAATGCTGATTTTGACTTTTTTGTCGGTCGGTAAATAATCGTCTTAAAGAAACCATGCAGGAAAGGAGACAAAGAGATGAAGGAATGGAGTTGCTATCTAAACAAGAAGAAGAAGATTTAGAATTTGAAGAAATTAAGAAAAGGAGAGAATTACGTCCAACAAGTAAGAAAAATTCAAAAGAAACAACTGGAAGTGGCCTTATTACTCCATGCCTTAGCAACGTTCTTGCTGACGTGGACAGGCTAGAAATTCTGATTGGCGGAAAACGAGCCGGTAATAATTCCCCAGAAAGCATCAATGAAGCAGTTGCTATTTGTCAACCATTATTTACAGGCGGTATCATGGATATTAATGTATATCGGTCCCTCATTAATGAAATCGCCGATGATTATTTCAGTGATTAAACAAACGATGTAAAATAAAATGATTATACACAATGCTCAACGCGGACCGACCATGGTCAGGGTGATAAATTCGAGATTACCAACCTATAAATCGATCTACGGTGATGGACTCAGTGGTGTTGTTCAGGGTCTATTTAGAAGGATAGCCCCTAAAGCAATACCGATTGCAAAGCAACTGGGAATGAAAGCTATTGACGTTGTTCGTGAAAAAGGTATTGGTGCTGTTGGTGATGTTGCTAGCAAAGCATTCTCTGCAATCAAGGATAGACTAGCACGATTAATACGACGAAAACCTCAGCCAGTAAAATTACCCAGCACTGAAATGATACCTGCAAATGTTAGTAAAATAATAAATCAAGCCGCAAATCAAAAGCTAGCAGAGTTAGCTGGTGTACCCATGTCAGAAAAAGAAACAAATATAACCGCCAGTTTAATAGCAGGAAGTAGTCTTCGTGTTAGACGATAACAAATATAATAAAATGTTCAAGCGTGTATCTGATCCCGCACTCGACATGGACGCACCAATTCTCAAAGATGAATCGATAAGTGATTATCAGTATTATTCTTATGACGCAAGACAGCCAAAACAGCGTGGGAGAATCGAATTGCAAGTTTAGGACACAAGTAGATACTTCTTACCGGCTGAAGCATTTATTGAAGTAGAAGGTGAGATCTTAAAAACAGATAATACTGAATATGGAGCTGACGTTATGGTTGTTTTTGTTAATAATGGCATCATGGCGTTGTTTGACAGCGCTACGTACATGATTGACGGAAAAATATTGAATCAATTCAGAAAGACGTCGACGTTGCAACGACGATATTGGGTCTAGCAAGATACAGCGACGATTATTCAAGATCAGCTGGTCCGTCAATGATGTTTACCATGGACACTTCTAACCACGCTGACAACAGACCATATAATGTAAGACGACCAAGAAACAATGCTGACAACGCTGACGCTGATGTGTGGCCGGTGGTTCATGGTGCTAATCCAGATTTCAACTTAGGATTTGCAGCACTTCGATCAATGCTGAAAGATAGAAGTAGAAGATTTTCATGTGTGATTCCACTGTCACATATCTTTGGATTTTGTAGAAATGTCAGAAAGGTTATTTTCGGAGCCAAGCATACAGTTGTACTCGTACTAAAGGCTACAGATGATGATGCAATATGGCGACCTGCTGCTGTTGTTGCTGCTGGTAAAGTAATATTAACAAAACTTTCGTTGTGGACGCCAGTAATGATTCCAACAATACCTGAAGAAGAACGTTTATTCTCTTTTATGAGTCAAGGTGGTAAATCAATGTTATCATGGTTAACAATGACCACAGATAGTGTTCAAAGTACAATTATTGGATTATTTACGTGGCAGATAGCATCACAGCAAGGTGTCTTTGCACGGCGACATATATTTGTTGCTTTCCAAGATGCTGCACGAGTAAATTCACAAACACATAGTATAATGATATTTGACAAACTCGGTGTTTATGAGGTTTCACTGAGGATAAACGGACATCAAGAACCAGCTGAGGATATATTACTAAATTTTGATCCAAATCATGTAGCACGTGCATATCATCGTTTAATGTCATTTATGGGACGTGATCAAAATGTTGATTCTGGTTTAAAAATATCACAGCTAGATTTTACAGCTTTGTATCCAATATATTACTTTTCGTTGGAACACTTGGATTTATTCAGGCAATCTGTCGTTTGATATATATTTTCGAGCTCGTGTGACAAGAGGAGCTATTGCTAATTATAGCGCAACAGCTGTTATAATCAGCGATAAAACAATGCTACTTGAAGGTGTTGGTGGTCGCATGAGAGTCATTGATGCCCCAGTAAAAAACATATAATTAGATCACTCATGATAATTATAAATGTCATATCATCATGTTAGTGTCAGTCCGACTCCTGGTCAGATTAAAAAACTACAATCAGTATCAAAAGAAAACTGTGGAGTAAACATATCGCTAAAAAAGAACAAATCACAGGTGGTTCAAATAAACTATCATTGTCAGAACGTCAACTCTGGCACGTCAATGAAGCCAAACGATCAAAGACCGGCATGCGACTTAATCTTTCTGCGGGTGCCATTAAAGACATCGCTAAGACGGGTGGTATATTTTCACTTCTCGCAGCTATACCAGCGTTGATAGCCTCTGCAGCCCCAGCTGTTGCAAAAGTTGCTGCGTTAGGTGCTATTGGAGCTGCTGCTGGAATGGCATTAAAGAAAGCAACAGGACAAGGAATAAAAATATCTAAAAAAAAGGGAAAGGGTCTAAGATTGCCAGGAATTCCTTATTCGTGGTACCGAAAAGGTCTAAGACTGCCCGGGACACTTCGTTAATTCTTCCTATGTCCAATTTTGATTTACTTGATGCTGCTAAGCGATTAAATATCAAAAACTTCAGAGGTGTTTTTATGCGCGATCAATTACCGCACAAACCAAACAATGTTGAAACTGGTATCATTAATCTCGATGGAAGTTCTGGTCCAGGTACTCACTGGGTTGCATACGCGATTGGTACACGTGGAATTGTTTATTTTGGCTTGCAAGGACTGGCACCACCAAAAGAATTTTTAAAATATGTTAGCAACATGCAAAACATTCCAATATGGTATTCATTATTACCAACACAGACAATAACTGATCCGCCAATGTGTGGCAGTGAAGTACTCGCTGTGCTCGACGCTGTATCAAAATCGTCAACGCCTCCTCATAAAGTCGTGCACGAGTATACATCGTCGTCCAACGTTTTAAACAGGCTTTAGTAAATATAATGGTAGATATTTACGGAAGATCAGCTAAGACTAAAACCCAGCAAGGTGATTTAAATTATATATATATAGAGGTATATGGCGCAAGTATATATATATATATATATATATATAGTAGTTAGAGTTACATATAAGGTTATATATATATATAGAAAAGATATATATATATATACATATACATATATACATCTGTGTGTGTGTGTGTGTGTGTGTGTGCGTGTGAGTGTGAGTGTGTTATATTAAGAACTACCGCCCAGTTTCTAATGTCCCATTCATGTCAAAAGTCTTAGAAAATGTTGTTCTATCCCAACTTGTATCTCATCTGAATTCAAACAGTCCTTTTAGCAATGTACAGTCTGCAAATCGCCCTTGCCACAGTACTGAAACTACTCTTCTGAAAGTAGTCAATGACCTTCTCTCTGCTTTGGATAGCGGAAAGAGTACAATCCTCACTCTCCTTGACTTGTCTGCAGCATTTGACACTATAGACCATGACATATTACTTCATGTGGCATTCACGATACAGCCTTACTATGGTTCAAGTCCTACTTGTGTCCGCAAATGGAAAACACTCCAGCCCAGTTGATCTATTCTGTGGTGTTCCACAGGGGTCTGTTCTTGGACCTGTTCTCTTCATTCTATACACTCAGCCACTCTCAAGTGTCATAGATCATCACCCAGTGTCTCACCAATTGTATGCTGATGACACCCAAATATACACATCTAGCCCCCCAACTGAAGTTGAAGCTACCATCCAAGGTGTAGAGAAGTGCATTTCGATGGGAAATCATGGATGACATGTAACAAGCTGCAGATGAATGATGATAAAACTGAAGCCATTCTGATTACAACACAAAGACTTTCTCATTCACATCCTTTACCTCAGACAATAAATATCAGCAGCACCAACATTAAATTCACACAGTCAGTACGAAACCTAGGTGTTACTCTCGACAGTACTCTCTCATTGCACCAACATATCATGAACATATGCAAGGCTGAATATATTGAGCTGAGACGTGTTACGTATATGTAATTAAATTGCTTGTGTGTTAGTTTTAGAATTCTTTTTTTATTTTTGTTTCATTACATTTTATTGTAATGATTATTTTCTCGGGATTCGATATTTTCTTTCAGTAAATTCTGTTTATCTAAAACGTAAAAGGTGTTACATTAGCATTTTTTTTAGCTCGCTCTGGTATACCGTCTTGTAAACACTACGCGAAAACGATTGGCTATTGCCAAGGTCATTTCGGTCTCCGTGTAGTCTGAATAAACAATGTTTTATTTTTAAATTTATTTCAGAGTGAGAATCTGGTACTTAGATAGGGCTATTCTTGCATACGTAACAAATGGCATTTTATATTATTGCGATGTTCAAATTAGTAAATCCCGCAGCCTATCACGTGTAGTGCCAAGTGACTTAAAATCGAGGCTTAAAACAGCTATTTTCTACTAGATCGGGTCAGAGTTGTTCTTAACACCTTGAGGAAACAAGATGTTTCTAATTGTTGTTGTCAGTTTGATTTTCATTTGTTTTTGAAGTTTAATAATAATATTCTCTAGGAAGCTAAACAAGTGAACGTTTTTATATAAAGTTCTGGGAGAAAGAAATTCAGTGGAAATTTATTCTGGAGTTATACGGAAACATAAACTGTGATTCAATCGAGGATCTATTAGCACCAGTACAACGGTTTTTTCTGACGTCATCGTCTCCATATTGGAATTTCATCGAGATTCAAACCTGGATTTTATTAGAACTATTTAGTGATAGGACTTGTAGTTTTCAATTTTATGATTAAATTTTGGATTATATTCACAAACCGTCAGTCCTATTTCCAATTTTTACATTGTTTTCTAGGGAAATAAATTATTTTGTTAAAATTTACAAAGCTTGTTGGCTTCACTCTTTTTTCTTGTTATTTTTGTACGAGCCTACACGTAACAGACGCATCAGCTCCATTCGCAATTATCTTTCAGTTGATGCCACTAAAACACTTGTGTGTTCCTTAGTACTTTCAAGACTGGATTATTGTAACTCAATTCTGTCTGGTTCGTCTCAATATCTACTCCAGAAATTTCAAAATGTTCAAAACACAACTTCTCGGATCATCCTTAGGGTACCACGATCAGTGCACACCTCCCCCCTGCTCTGTACCCTACACTGGCTATCCATTCGATGCAGAATTAAACACAAAATTTGTTCTCTGTGCTACGTTTCACTGGCGGGCTCCAGTCCAACATACATATCTGACCTCACCCATGTATACACACCAGCAAGATACTTACACTCCTCTTCCGACACTCGTATTCTCATTATTCCCACTTTGAAAATGAAATCATATGGACAACATTCTTTTGCATACCAGGGCCCAGCAACGTGGAACGAATTGCTCACTGAACTTAGACACAAAGACACAGTGATCTCATTCAAGAGCGCTCTTTAAACTCACCTATTTCAACTGCAAGAACAGACTTGAAAGACCTAAAAATGTTTCCTTACCTTAAATATTTACAGCATGTTTTCTGTTTTCTAATTTTGTGGTGTTTGTTTTTATTTTTGTAATCATATCATTATATATGTTTTTTAAGTGTTGTCAAATGTTGTAAAGCGCTTAGAGCTTCTAAAGATTAGGCGCTATACAAAGTCCTCATTATTATTATTATTATTATTATTATTATTATTATTATTATTATTATTATTATTATTATTATTTATCCAAGTATGCAACTCTTGATCAACACAGGAATGAAATTGATGATCTTTTAAGTCTTGCAAGTGTAGACAGCAATGAAGTCGTTATTTTTCAGGATAAACAAGGGCGATTAAAATCAAGTAACATCCAGTTAACAGACATCCTTGTACGAATTACAAACGCGCTCAAAGACAATATTGTTGTATTTGATGAAAACGGTAGAATACAAGACTCTGTAAATTCATTCAACAATTATGCCAAGAAAACCGGCGATATTTTCACTGGTATTATTGTCATGAAACAAAACAAAATTACCAACCTTGGAAATCCAGTCATACCCACTGACGCTGCAACAAAAAAATACGTCGATGATCAAGAATCCAAGTTCATATCAGTTAACGGTGGTATGATGCGTGCATTTCTTGACATGAACAACAATGGAATGAATAATCTCAGAACACCAGAATTAGATTTTGACGCTGCAACGAAGAAATACGTCGACGATAGTAACATCCCGACGACAACTTCGTTGACGACAATCAACGATGGAATGACCGCATTTAGAACTGACTTTTCTAATCACGTACAAATGTTTCTGAATTTCGTAGGAACATAAACAGAGCCATTAATGAATTTTTTGGGAGTCCAGCAGTTGTTGATATTAAACTTTCTGATATTAATGCGAGACTCAACGATATTGTCAGTGGAATTACTGATATCGTTGAAAAAACTAATCTCGTTAAAATTCCTCACGGCGAACAGATTGCTAATGTGGTATACACAATATCATCAGGATCATCAACATGGTCACAGCAAAATGACACTATCAAATATACCGCGACGGTTTCTGGTGTGTATAGACTGTCCGTGTTCAGCTCTGCAAAATTTAGGATATTTACCACGTATCCATGGCGTCATTCAACCGATGTTTTTTATGGAACTGTGTCTATTATATTAAATAATGATGCCGAAGAAATCTTTATACTGGAACCGTCTGATAAAAAATTAACTGCAGCGTCTTACTGGTGGTGTCTGAAATTTGTCGCTGAAACACCTTAATTTCTCATTTAATAAAAGTATAATGAATCAAAATCCAATCGACGTTCTTCTTTACAGATACAATCAAATATATACATGGCAAACTAAACTAAAAAATATCGTTGACGATTATACAGTAAAAGTAAAAAAAATATCGCAGACGTGTGGTTGTCATTGATATAATTGTTTATTCAGTTTCTGCCGTTATCGCTGGAACCGGAGTATTGCTATCAACAATAACAATGACCGCGCCTGCAGTTGTAACAATCGTTGTTTCAGCCGCAGCGACAATTGCTGGTATTTTCAGTATTATTGTGAAGAAGATAAATACATGCACAAACACAAAATTACACGAGTATACAATAAAACTACACACGGCGATGTCTGCATATTCTAAACTATCGTCGTATCTCTCGTCGTATCTCAGTGATGGTAAAATATCCGATGAGGAGTTCACAATGATGATAAAAATTTACAATGAAGTATTTGACGAAAAAATAGAAACTCTAATGGAAGATCAAATTCCCGATTTAAAATAATAATAATGATGATGATGATAATAATAATAATAATAATAATAATAATAATAATAATAATAATAATAATAATAATAATAATAATAACAGTAATAATAATAGTCATCATCGAACGAACTACTGCAACAAATCGTCGTTAATACAGCACCGCAAGAGACAACAATAATATCAGCGAGTTCAGCCAATCCTGAGTTTAATGTAGTTTTTCCAACAGCAATTCCAGTTAACGAAATAGCGCTAGTACAATTACGGGTTTATTATAGCTGGCCAAATATCAGATCAAAATCATTCGATGGATTACAAGCAAATAATTCATTTGTATTCGCAAATAAAAATAGGGACGACGGAACCCCCGATTGGCAAGTTGTTGGTATTCCAACAGGCAGTTATCAAATAGAACAAATCAACGATGAGTTCCAACGCAGAATTAAGTCTATCACAGGAAACGAATAAAAAATAGCTATTATTGTTCATGAACCAACTTTATCGGCCGCGATAGAAATATATTATCTCGACTACACCGTTGATATATATCAAAGTTCGATCAGATCAGTATTAGGTTGGCCTGATATTCCACCTATCCACGATGTGATACCAGAACCAAAACTTAATGAATTTAATACAAATGAAGAAAAATATATGTGTGATTTGATGTGATGTGATTTGGATTTTTAACGTAGCTTTAACAATTTTTCAGTCATATCGCTACGATGTCTGCAGTGTGACAGTTTATAGTGAGGTCTAGCACTGGGGCATCATGCCGCAGACATGTAGCATGATGTCCCACCCAGTCACATTATCCTGACACCAGCCGACCAGTCCTAACACTAACCTCTTAATGCTGAGCGCCAAGCGAGGCAGCTGTTAGTAACATTTTTGTAAGTCTTTGGTATGACTCGGCCAGGGATCGAACCCACCACTTCCCGCATCCGAGGCGGACGTTCTAATCACTAGGCCACCGGAGCGGTTAGAAAAATATATAAAACAACCAGAATATCGAAGTAAACATCCATGGGTAAGACGCGTCGGTGGTCCACCTTTTTTATGTTGATCGGTGGTAGAAATATTTATATTTTGAGAAAACACTTATATGAATATGTTAAAATTAAAAACGTAGTTTTCATCGATGAAGAAAAAATCAAATCATTGTTTGAACCGATTACTTTTGAATACGTTCGGGTATTTAATGATCTACAAAGTCTATTTTTCTTCCTTATCACAACATTTCAACGAAGACGTAAAACAACAGATAATTGAAACAATACAACATTTAAATCATGTGACATCAGATTTTGGATTTGTCGGTAGAGTAATTATATTAAAGGCAATTCCCGGTGAATTTCCATATTTTGCTGATACTATTGATGGCCCAACCCCACACGAATTTAAACAATTGTTTCTTGATCATTAGAAAACAACAAAAGAAAAATTACAAAAAACATTTACAATACCAGGATTTGACACCCAGGAGATCAAAAAATCAGTTTTTATATTATCACACAAAACTTTCCAGAAATACTTGAATCATGGAGAGAAATAAACCCGCCGCCAGTTATTCTTAAACATAATAATGATCCGTACGGTGGCGGTCGTCATATTTCACCTGGTATTGTAAATATAACATCAACGATCGCAGTTAATCTTCTATGTGATGTAATTGATGGCAGTTATCAGGTAGATCTTGAAAAATCTAACCAGGCTCAACAAGGATATATATTATACTCATTTACCCCTCAAGTACCACCAGGATATTTAATTGGATCAGAACCAATTAATCCTGTTTATCTGAGATGTCATAATCCATTGTTATTAAGAATACATTTCAAACTTACTGACCAGATCGGACACCTTTTGGATTTGAGAAATGAATGATTGATTATAAATCCGAATGTGAGATCGTTGAACAAAAAAAAAATGTTAATAAATTATCAGAATAAAAAATAAATATTATTATCAGAAATAAAAAATATATCTGATTCTGAGTAAATATTATTATCAGATAAAAAATAAATATTATTATCAGAATAAAAATAAATCTGATTCTGAGTAAATATTATTATCAGAATAAAAATAAATCTGATTCTGAGTAAATTGATTCGGAGTAAATATTATTATCAGAATAAAAAATATTATTATTATTATTATTATTATTATTATTATTATTATTATTATTATTATTATTATTTATATCAGAATAAATCAGAATCTGAATAATTATCAGAATAAAAAATATTATTAGTATTATTATTATTATTATCAGAATAAAAATATTATTATTATTACTATAATTATTATTATTATTATTATTATTATTATTATTATTATTATTATTATTATTATCTGATTCAGAATAAATATTATTATTATTATTATTATTATTATTATTATTATTATTATTATTATTATCAGAATAAAAAATAAATATTATTATCAGAATAGTATAATTATAACAGTTAAGGATATTATTTATTCTGAGGTCTCTATCATCGATAACGGATCTGTACATATCATATAATAATATTAATAAATGTACCGATCCGTTATCAAATTGAGGCAAATAATAGAAGCATACTCATTCTGGGTTCTCTATCGTCGGTGAGAGATCAGTACATACACACATGAAGCGAAATAACTCTGTCAAGCAAAGCTCTCTCTGATAGATTAATTAAGCAGTTGTCCCACTTGTTACTGTAGTCACGTTACATTACTGTAGTGATTATTTTGTTTTTCTGTCATCGTAAGGGTTATATTCAGTAACATAACTGTCTGTAGTCAGTGGATCAGTATAATTTGCAACAGAGAAGGATATTTATATCTTTTCACTCTGATAAATTCAGATCGTTCACAAGTTTGATATACATTGTATTGCGTGAATTCCAGGTAGGTTATTTTTAGATCTTCAATACGCCATTTTGTAGGTCACGTAACATCTGTTTACAAACGACATCAGGCGGATTTTTTTAGAAATTAAAATTCACAGTGCAGTTTATTTATTCAGTATAGGTATAGGTAACCTCATGATAATTCCTGAAACGTATATTTGTAAGAATCAGACAGTGGCGCAGTGTTATAACGTTGGATTATTATACTGAGGCATCGGGTTCGATTCCCGTAACAGACGTATCGTGGACGGCGGCGGTACGATGCCAATTTTTCTTAAGGTGGGGGGGGGTTTTCCAAACCCCAAGGAATTTCATGTACACTTCCTCACCACGTCAAACACGTGGTGGGTGTTGTTTTGCACTCACCCCGGGTTTGATATGGGGGGGGGTGAGTGTACACGAAATTAAAAAATATTTATAATATATAATATAATTATAATTTCTATATGAAAACTGGAATCCCTCAAAAATAAACAGTAGGATGATGTCAGCTCTTAACCTTGTGACCTCACTGAAGGGTATACCCCACACAAGACATTCAGAAGGAATTGTCGCCAAAAGAAAAAGTATCATGAGGCGCCTGTGGGCCATAAGAAAGACCTATACAGAAAACTAGGGTCGACCCAAAAAACTAGGGTCATCAACGGAAAGACTAAAAAAACTAGGACCTCATGACTTTACTGGCAATGAAGGGACTCCATGGAATGGTTGATGCTGATGTTTATTTTTTGTTTATTTTATTATTATTATTATTATTATTATTATTATTATTATTATTATTATTATTATTATTATTATTGTTGTTGTTGTTGTTGTTGTTGTTGTTGTTATTGTTATTATTATTATTATTATTATTATTATTATTATTATTATTATTATTATTATTATTATTATTATTATTCAGAAATATTTTTTATTATTATTCTGATTCATAAATATTTTTATTATTATTTTGACTCTGAAATATTTTCATTTTAAACAAATATTTGTTGTATAATGAATCATGAAAATATTAATGTTATTATTCTGCGATTGAAAAATTACAACTTGACCGTTTAAAAATATCTGATGAACTGAAGCCTCAGAAAATTATGTGTGATTTTAAATCATTGCAACAACGAAAATTTGAAAATAAATACACATTACCACCCGATTACAGATTCATAAAGATAATTCAGCAAGCAATATTACAGTCGCTGGCAATAGTTACAGATACACAGGTGAAATTATTTGCCCCTCTTGCACACTCAATAGAAAAGATTAGATCCGAAGTGTCTCACGAATACGAAACAAAAAGAATTGTGAATGCTCGTTGAGGGAGATTATGTCTGCTTGCAATGTGAGTGATGATGCGCCGTCACCAGTGACTATAGTGACGACAAATCTAACTCTGTCACAGTGACTGAGGTACCAGTTAAACAAGTGGGATAACTCATTTCTGAATACGGTGAAAACAATATTCATTTATATTTACTCAGAATCAGATTAATTGTTTGATTCTTATAATAATAGTATTTATTTTTTTATCTGATAATAATAATAATAATAATAATAATAATAATAATAATAATAATAATAATAATTTTTATTCTGATAATAATAATAATAATAATAATAATAATAATAATAATAATAATAATAATAATAATAACATTAATAATATTTGTTATTCTGATAATTATTCAGATTCTAATTTAATCCACTGACAGCTGACTGCTTACAGACAGTTACTGAATACTACACACACACACACACACACACACACACACACACACACACACACACACACACACACACACAATAAATCGCTAGCTAGTCATGTAATCAAGCGGGAGAACTGCTTAATTACTCTATCAGAGAGAGCTTTGCTTGACAGAGTTATCTCCCTTCATGTGTGTATACTGGAACGTGATCATTTGTTCAAATTTCTTTGAAAATGCCGATTTGTATATATTATTTGCGACATACTGTATCGAATGCGGGGCAATATAAAATATTTAGCAGCAGAATTTATTGATGGAAATATTATTTCTTTGCCTGTCGCTACATTTACAGATTTAATAGCCCCTTTTCCAACCATTTTGTGCATACCAGTTTCACCAAGTTTGCAATTCTGACTTTGTGTAACTGCCCGCAAGTTACATAAATAATTATTTTTTGGATTCCGATCAATATGATTGATCACAAGACCCTTTTCGATTACTCCGTAAAAACACTCGCAGATGAATCTCTGTGAGTGATACATTTTGTTACCCCCGGCATTGAACATGTAATATCCAGTATTAGTAACATTCCCGACTGGTTTTTTTAATCGACAGTTCCTGATTACATCATCTCGAGATGCTTCATAATTCTTGATGATGGAATGTTTCACAAATTCAATTTGTTCCATTAGTATAATAATATTATTTGTTTAAATCATTATTTTGAAAATCTGGCGAGATAGTCTTCAGCAGTTTTTTTTATAGGGGATTCGACGTCATCGGTAATATTTTTTTATTATCATAATATCGTTTTAGCTCTCTGTATTTTTTACCACCACATTGCACACACAACTGAGTTTCTCCTCTAACCCCAACACCACATTTTAAGCACGGTTTTGGTCCTAGACTCTCATGTCAAAAGCTTTACATATGATATCCACAGAATTCGTTTATGCATGCTTTGTTACAAGGAGTTGAAAAACCCATCATTAGCCACTTATAGTTATTCTTTGTTTGAATCATTATATACATACTTATACTTCAATTTACATATATATTTGTCTTAATTATAATATGGAGGAGTTTGAGAGATTATCTGCAATTAAGCTCTATAAAGCCAGATTTGATCTTGACAAACTGCCGAAACCTAAATTTAGGTTTTCGATGCAAGATCGTGCTTTAACAAATAAGGATATAACTGATCGTATCTGTGAAGCCAAGAAGGTATTTCACAATGATGACGCGGATCATGTGTGGTCAACATTCAGAATCAAAAATATTGTCGATACTACAATGAATGATTCGCGCGCAGGAAGAATTATTAACTATCTCGACAATCAAAGATATTTTATTCTAATAAAATTGATTGTGCAGACAGACGACGACACTTGGATTATCCGTGACAAATATGATCCTGTCCGTGTACATGTTGGAAGTAGCATCGTCACGTTGAATAAAAATTCCAAACCAGCAACATTGACTGGCATTGACAAACCATATTGTGAACGAGAGTATCCTGTGACTGCAGTTGTTTATGCGTTGTATCCTCTGAATGATAAACCTAGCGTCACTGATCTAAACCGATGAAATTTTCTCGCTTAAATTGTATAGCTGAGCGAGTTACAGAACATTTTACAAACGCGATACGTGGAAACGGTTTAACGGATCTAAGACGTAAAAAAATAAATACATGAGCAGAAACAGTTAAAGATACCGGAGCGTCTATCAGCGACGTTGCTGAGCTGGGAAAGAAATTAAAATTCCCAATAACAGTGAAGACGTTAACCGGAGAGATTTTATACAAATCGAAATGTAAATCAAGGGGAGTCCAGATAACGATTATTGATCATAACTCACACTCATGGACATCGTCCGTAACAATATTTCCACGAGACAGAACAGTTAGATTTTATAATGATTATATATTTGATTTTATCAGAAATATCAGTAAGAGTGTCCCTGTATCTGTCTGGCTGTTTCAGAGTTCCGATGACGGAAATTATGATCAATTTGTACGGCCTAGCGGAGAAATCTATCGTGCAGAATTTCTCCACGACGAAATGAAAAATCTTGCGTTGAAATGCACGAATGATAATGATATTATCGAACATTTACTGAATAACTAATTTACCGTTCCATCAGTTGCTGCTCATTTTGCTCAGGAGAAAAATTCATGGTCACCGACAAGATCGGAATTTCTTGTTGATGTCCAACGTAGTTGGATCGGATACGGACACGGCAGATTATGGAATACTAAATATGATTATAGCGACGTTATCTCAGTTGATATGGTAGCATGTTATCCTGGAAGTTTTCTTGGATACGGAGAGTGTTCTGAACACTTTAAGAGATTTGGACATCCAACACACGAGATGACCAGAGCTACGGTAAATGGACCCATGCCAGAGTTTAATCTGAATGGATTTGTTGGTACAGAGTCATTCGAGTTTGCACAAAATCTCCATCCGATTACTTATGCTTGGTTTGGAGGACTTTTCTCAGAAAAACACTGGGCTCCAATTGTTTTATTACGATTCATGCTTGATAATAAAATATTGATATCGTTGAAAGTAAATGAAGCAATTATATCATATCATGCACAAAAACAAATTTGGTTGCCAGAACCAGATAAGTTTGATGCAGAAAAAGATATCAGGAAAGAATTTCCTAATCTTGACGAGGATGAAATTACTGAACTTATTAATAATGTATCTAAATACAGAAAAGAAAATAATGAAAAACTTGCAAAAGATCTCGACAGAAAATAATCGGTAAGTATACTCAAGGTGGTTCATGCGATCATAAGCAAAAGTGTACAAAATTAATTATGGACGATGCAGAACTTGATTTTATAATTACTGATACAAAGGAGAGAGGTACATTTACAAACAGAAATGATGCTTGGTAGTCGGATGGAACTAAATTAGGTACACTTGCTAGCTATACTGATGATGAGTTACCGCAGTTTACTCATTTAAGATCTTCAATGCTCGCGTATGTTTCGATAAATTTATTATCGATGTTAAACAGATTTCCTCTGATTGCGGTCAGAGTTGCTACAGATTCATTTTATGTCAATAAAGAACATGCAGAATTGCTAGAAAAATTATATATCGGCGCTGATGCATCATGGGGAGAATGGAGAATAAAACACGAAAACATATTTAGTTATTCTGAATCTGCCGACGTTGAAATTAAGGGGACATATTACAAGAATAATAATCAAGTATCAAAATCATCAGCACCATCGGTATATGATCCTGTGGCCAGACATAAGACTGTGTGGTAGTTCTGGTAAAACAACGCGTGCGATTGAATTATTAAATTGTTCAGATATGATTGTTTTGACGCCCACACATAAACTCGCCAGAGAGGTGATCGAACGACGAGTAAAATCTCAAACTTATCATAGTTTCTTTAGATGGTGCGGAAACGCATGGACTCCTGAACGAATGGGTGAGAAATACATTCCTAAAATTATTATCTGGGATGAAATATGTACGGTGTCGCTAGATGTATTAAAAATATTTCTTGATTGGTTATTAACAAAGAATACTGCTGTGATATTGTGTGGCGATCATGGTCAACCGCCACCTTTTGTTGGACAGTCTCCACAAGAATGGTTAAAAAAGTTTGTAGATTATTACGAAGAAATAACTGATGATCATAGAGATATTGATGAACCGCTGAAAGAATTTTAAAGGTTAATCACACTGCAGCCAGATAAAATACAATATGAGATAATGCGTGAAGTAATTCCAGAAACTACGATGAATGATGTTTGGATTTTGTAGAGACCTGCTGATTTGATAGTTGCAAGTCGGAAGATAGTTCGTGATACACTTCAACAACAATTATTTTTGTTACATAAAGAAAAATTTTCAAATCTACCTGTACCATTATGTTATCGCCCAGCAGACACTCGACGACAGAATATTGAAGTTGAGATTCCAGGTTGCGGTGATAAACAAAATCTTGTATTAAATGATATTGTGTTAGTTCCTGTGAGTGCTGTTGAGAGCGAGTTAACGATAGACAAAACTCTATGGACACTAGGATACGCTATAACGATTCATTGTCACAAGGATTAACTATTTCTGATACAAATTTCTGGATTGTCGATGATAGGATCGAATGGTCAAATTTAGTTTATTTCGCGGTGTCTCGAGTTAGAAGAATATCTCAACTGTGGAGGGTATTAATAGACAATGATAATGTAATCGTTGACGACGTCAAGGACGAAGTTATCAAGAAAAAATTATTTGGTGATAAGCAATGTCACAAAAAAAAAATAATCGCGACTTTGATATCAATGCTGAATTTATTATGACACTGAAACAGCAACAAAATAATCATTGTGCGAGCTGCAACTGTAATATGTTGTGGCAGTATTCGAACAATAATCCAAGACAGTTTATCATGGATAGAATTAATAGTAGTCTTGGTCACACACGCGAAAATGTGATGCTAACCTGTCTTGAGTGCAATCGACGTACATAGGGGTGCCAGTTTACAAAAGTGAACGCGGTGGTAACTGTGTGTCTTCAGGAATTACTTGTAATTGTTCGCGTACAAATCCACGTTGAGGACCAGTTGAATCTAGTCTGTAGATTGCAGGTCTACCCGTAGATCTTACCACGCTGGAAATTTTATGTGTTGTCACACTCCAAATAGATCAGTTACTCTTTTTATACCCCCTTCAAGTTCGCCAGATTCATATAAGTATCTGACAGTCACATTACCTAGTACTTGTTGAGAGGAAGAGTCATGTCGTTGTATTGGTATATGTTTCTTTGTGATCGCATTGGTAGGCTTCATAGAAGTTGCACGAGTAATTTCATTATTTAACGCAGCTATCACACTTGGTAATCTTACAACCCATTCACGAGATCTCATATCTTTCTGAACTTTATTCAGAGATATTTCCTGCGCATATTGGTATCCAAATAACCACTCAGCAAGTGTTCGATTAAATGGTTCAATGATTGCCTGATCACGATGAATTGCAGTGTGTCCTCGTCTGATTTTAACATTATGTTTTTGTTCATCAGAGATGATACTGCACCAAGAAATTCTTTGCCAGGATCAACCTGTAGTAGTTGTGGCCATCGCAAGGGTCATCGTTGATAAATTCGTTCAAGCGAAGATACAACTTCAGATGCTGTTTTGTTGATAATGGTTCTGCTTCTTTATATCTACTTGCAACGTCATCAACAGTTAACGCGTATTTGTATGTGCGTGATTGATTTCTACCAATTTCAATAGTATCGTGTGGTAAAAACAAAATATCTGCTTGATGAACTTCATTGGGAGCGCTGACATCAAAATGTGCATACTGAATTGTTTTAGGTGGTGGTTGATAAATTTGCCATATTGCCTTTCGTGCTAACCAATTTGCAGTAGCAGAACGTGAAACATCTGCTGCTTCAGCAAGTTTACCAATCGCTGCCCTACCCCTCCAATATCCTCTTGGGCTATAATATATCGATTCCATTATTATGATAATAATTAGTTGATTAATTACCAGCCCCTAGGACTAGTTTACCTTTCATCGCAGATTTTACTAGAAAACTAGCAAGTTTTTCTCTGAGAGATTTATTCTTTATATGGAATTCAGCGCGTGAATCAACTTCACGTCAGCGATGTGCAGCTGTTGTAAATCCTTATTTTTATATGCAACATCATCAACGTGACACGCTTGATCAATCGCATTTATTGAATACTCTCCAGGTTTTGGTTGATCTAGTTCGTCAAGCTGGATATCAAGTCGGGTTCAAGGACCACAATAATTATATCCAGGAAGATGTTTTTCTCCTTGGCCCATGGAGTCCCTGGTAATTTTCCTAGTGAAGCAGCGATATCACTACCCTTGATGGTCATGACCTTCATGAAGGTCGAAATAAATCTGTATTTGCTTGTACCACATTTCACACACTTGCCTGCAAGTGCGCGCTTTTTATTTTTAGTTATTATTGTTGTTAATCCAGTGGTGGGTGTGGGCACTCTGCATCGAACATAATATAAATTTATATTATATACAACATGCATGTCATTGATTTGTCAGCGACACGAAAGCAGGAGTCAGTCAAGCATCGTGGAGCACTACCAAATTATATCAGAGCAATTATCATAGGTCAATCTGGGTCTGGTAAAACACAATTACTACTAAATCTGATAATGAGATGGCTCAAGTGGGATAAGTTGTTTCTGGTGGCACCATCTGTAGATGATCCGAGATGTTATGAAGTACTTAAAGATTTTAATGAGATCGCAAAATTGTTGGACGAGGATGATAATGATATTATTGATTTTATCACCGATATTAGTGAAGCCCCATTTGTAGATGACCTCGATGGATTTATTAATAATCTCGTAGTATACGATGATGTGATGCTGGACAAACAATCAAATCCAGCTCGGATATTTTCTCGAGGCAGGCAAAAAAAAAAAAAAAAAAAAACTGATATTATATATGTTACTCAGCGATATGCACAAATACCTAAAGTGATCAGAGACAACTGCACTATTTTAGTTGTGTTAAAAGGAGTCGATATATTCTGCGAGATATTCATCAGACTTGGTGTTCATGGGATATGGACATGATTAAGTTCAAAAACTTCTTTCAAAAACACAAGCTACTCCACACAGATTTATCACAATAAATTTACACGATCCTAGGTCGAGGTATCGTAAAGGTCTTGATAAAATCTTTGGATAAAAACCAGAGCAGCAGAGAGGGTGAACGACCAACAGTGAGTGTCCGGGTACGAAAATATACACATCATAGGAAATGAAAATAAAACGTCAGAGATAAAGTAACAAAATGATCTAACCCAATTAGAGAGAATTTAGATCGGTTAGAGGCTTCGGTTTGACGTTATTGACCTTGTATTTTCAGCTTTTGTAGGAACCTTTATTTTTTAAACAAAGACAATTCAAGCAAGTCTGTCCAGCCTCTCTGCTGCTATTAGATAAGGAGGAAAGAGAGAGGCAAATGCTACTAGAGAAAGGGGAGAGGGAGAGAAACAAATGCAGTTACAAAAAGAAGAAAAACAAATGCTGTTGGAGAAAGAGGAGAGAGAAACACACACAGATGCAAATGCAGATTCAAATGCAAAAGAAAAGGAAGAAAGGGAATATCAATTTAGATTAAGAGAATTAGAGCTGGCAAGTGAAAAGCACAATCCCACTTTACATACAAATTCAAATTTTGATGTTACTAAGAATATTAAGTTAGTGCCCCCTTTTACAGAAAAAGAAGTAGACAAATATTTTTCCTAATTTTGAAAAAATTGCTGAAAAGTCGAAATGGCCAAAGGAGCATTGGAATCTGTTATCACAGAGTACACTTTTAGGCAAAGTCCGAGACATCCATGCCTCCCAATCAGTATAGCAGCGTGATAATTATGATGTGGTTAAGGACTATATCTTAAAGGGTTATGAGTTGGTTCTCGAGGCTTATCGACAAGGTTTTAGGAATTCTAGAAAAATCAACTCACCAGACCTATGTCGAATTTGCATGGGAAAAAGCACGACAATTTGATAGGTGGTGCTCTTTTAAAAAGCTTAATAAAGATTTCGAAAATCTCCGACATCTCATATTAGTTAAAGAGTTAAAGAACTGTGTCCATAGTGACATTAGGATTTATCTTGATGAGCATAAGGTCGAAACGTTGGAAAATGCTGCTCGTACTGCTGACGAGTATTCCTTCGCTCATAAAGTTTCTTTTGTAAGTAAGTCTTCCAATCAGCCGTTGTCTGGTAAAAAAGTATTTCAGCCTAATACGAGCCCTTCTAAATTTCAACGTGGCACAACTTTTAGAAAAATTAAGTTTCTGAAAAGCTTGATCAGAAATCCTTGTCTCGTCCTACTTGTACCTATTGCAAGAAGAAAAGACACGTTATTTCTGATTGCTTTAAATTGAAAAATAAGCATCAGAATCAACACAGACCTATCCCAAATGCCATTATTTCTAAGAGGTCAAGGTCACGGTCATGTATTAAAAGCATTACGTTTGTTGGGTCTCATAAACCCTAGTCTGATTTTATTATGGAGAATTATGAACCATTCATGTCGAAGGGTTCTATATCACTCTTGGTTGATTCTGCTAATCCCATCCCAATTAAGATTTTAAGGGATGGGAGTATCAGGTACTTTGCCTTTTTCTGAGAAGTCTTCTTCTAATGAGAATGTTCTTATTCAGGGAGTTGAGTACGGCTTTGTTAATGTTTCTCTCCATTGTGTAAATTTGTCATCAGTCTTAGTCTCAGGACCCGTGACGGTCAGAATAGTGTCTTCTTTACCCGTTGAAAGCATCAATTTATTACTAGGCAATGGCCTAGCAGGAGACAAGGTTGTGGGTTATCCATTTGTAACTGACAAGCATTGTTTGCATCAAAAAGTCTATTTTATTGAAGAAGAATTCCCTGATTTATACCCAGCTTGTGCAGTTACCAGAGCTATGGCAAAGAAAGCTCTTGAGAATGATATTGATCGGGAAAGTATTCATTTAGCTGACACATGTATTGGTCAGGCTTTTGATGAGGTCACTTTCCCTCGTTGTTTGGATCAGTGAAAGGGTATTGATCACAGTGCTCCTCTTTTAAATACTCATTCTCTTTTATCTAATCAGCGTGACAAACGACAATCACTTGTCGTCGGACAGGAAAAAGATCCTGAGATCTCCTGTTTGTTTCAAAGGGCCATTAGTGAAACTGAAGCCACAGAAGTAAATGTCTGTTATTTCATTAAAAGTGGGATTCTTATGAGAAAATGGAGACCTCCCGAGGTACCTGCTGGTGACGAGTGGTCAGCGAACTATCAAATTGTAGTTCCAAAATCGTACAGACAGGAAATACTTAGTCTGGCTCATGAAACTCCATTGGTTGGTCATTTAGGGATTAATAAGAATCATCACAAGATCTTGAATCACTTCTATTGGCCAAAAATTAAAAGTGATGTTTCTAAATACTGTAGATCTTGTCATACTTGGCAAATGGTAGGAAAACCCTATCATAAGATACCTAAGGCTCATCTGCAATCAATTCCTGCATTTGACGAACCACATAGCAGAAAAATGGTAGCTTGTGTTGGTCCCTTACCTAAGACCAAGTCAGGTAACCAATACTTGTTGACCATAATGTGTGCATCAACAAGATTCACAGAGGCAATTTCTTTGAGTAATATTAAAACTCAAACAATAATAAAAGCATTGATAAGGTTTTTTTTTTTACTCAGTTTGGGCCTTCCCAAATCTGTCCAATCTAACCAAGGGTAAAATTTTATGTCTGGAATTTTCCAGCCAGTTATGCTTGAATTTGGCATCCAACAATTCAAGTGAAAAGTGAAATCATTGTTTGACAGAAGTACAATGGAGAGAACGTTTGAGTCTGGTGATAGAGATCTGTCTCTCTTGCTCATTCTTCAAAATTTTCTTCAGATTAGGTATTACGGCCCTTACAAAGTTAAAAAGAAACTAAAAGAATTAAATTATAATAATAGTACTCCTGGGAGGTAACTAAATTAAAGGACTATCAGTATGTTGAAACAGATAGCCAGGTAAATCATGCAATTAATTTAGTTAACCCTGTCCCACTCATTGAGAATTTAAGTGAAGGAATGAAGTCGGACACTAATTATTTTGGAGTGACAAATCTTCAGAATTCAGAAATTATGAATAATCTGGACCAGAAACTTTTACATTTGCAACAACAAGAAAGGAATGAACTTAAACAGTTATTATTTGAATATGAGCACTAATTTCCAGATGTTCCAGGAAGAACAAACACAATTTAGCATGACGTTGAAATTGTAAATTCCAAACCTGTAAAACAACACCTATACAGAATGAACCCTCGCAAACAGGAATATTTGAAAAAAGAAATTCAGTATTTGCTGGAAAATGATTTCATAGAACTGAGTAAAAGTGACTGGAGATCACCATGTATACTTGTTCCGAAAACAGATAAAATATTCCGCATGTGCACTGAGTATAGAAAGGTGAACAGTGTGACTAAAACAGATTCATTTCCGTTACCAAGAATGGATGACTGCATTGATAAATTTGGAAATGCAAAGTATGTCACCAAATTTGACCTTCTGAAAGGATTTTGGCAAATTCCACTTACGGAAAGGGCAAAGGAAATTTCGGCATTCCTGACTCCAGATGGACTTATCAATATAAAGTAATGCCGTTTGGGATGAAAGGTTCGCCAAGTACTTTTCAACGTTTAATGAACATAATTATAACTGGACTAGATAATTGTGATGCTTACATCGATGATGTCATCATCTACAACGACACCTGGAAAGAACATTAACAAGAATTCGGAAATTCTTTGACAGACTCACTGATGCAAGTTTTACAATTAATTTATCAAAACGTGAGTTCTGCCGTGCTCGTGTAACAATTCTAGGACATATAGTGGGACATAGACAAGTTAAACCTATAGATGCTTAGGTCAAGGTTATCTCTGAATTCCCTGTGTCTGTCAGTAAAAAGCAACTGATGCGAGGTTTGGGTATAGCTGGATACTATCGGAAATTTTGTTCCAATTTTTCCATCATTACTGAACTCTTGACAAATTTATTGAGGAAGAAAATCAAGTTTCATTGGACTGAAAAATATCAGGAGGCTTTTGATAAATTAAAGACCACACTTAAGAGTGCTCCAGTTCTTACAGATCCAAATTTCAGTCAATCATTTAAACTGTCTGTTGATGCAGGTGATGTTGGGGTTGGAGCAGTATTGATTCAAGAAGATACAAATTGTGTTGATCATCCTGTGTGCTATTTTTCTAAGAAATTAAATAAGCACCAAAGAAATTATTCAACAATTGAGAAGGAATGGTTGTCTTTGATATTAGCATTACAACATTTTGAATTTACATTAGTTCAGCTCCTTCTCCGATTATTGTGTTTAGTGATCACAACCCCCTTACATTCATCGGCATAATGAAAAACAAAAGCATCAGAGATCATTAGGGTGGAGTTTGTTGTTACAGGAATATAATATTGACGTCAGGCACATCAAGGGAAAATACAATTTGATAGCAGATGAACTTTCACGTGTATAGAAATATATTTCATGTATACTTTGTATCATTCATAAGAATTCTTCTTATTTTATTATTTTTCGTAAACCTCATGTATAATTGACCTATGGTAAGAAGAAAGCTTTAATATATAAATCTTTCTTTTTCATGGTGGGAAGTGTTATGTATATTTAATTTAATCGTTTGTTTGTTAGTTTTAAATTTTGTTTAAACTCCATTACATTCTATTATAGCATAACTTTGATTACTGGATTTGGCATTGTCTAGAATTGCCCAAGAGCGATCGGGCATGTTACAGAGTTTACTGAATTTATACAAGCAAGAATAATAGAAACATTGTATCTGGTTCTTGACCTGATCGTTAAGTTCAGTTAAGGTTATACCTGGACTACGTGAGAAGTAGCATATATCAATTGGTACAAACTTCTATTTTTTCCAGAATAATGGACTTTTGACCCTCATCCTGGAATTTATTTTGCGTCTTAATTAGTCGTATAACTGTTGTTTTGATAGAGGTTTGTTGGTGGGGCTTAAAACACTTGAAACGTTAAGTTGTATTATGTTGTGACCAGTTTGGGTTGAATTTTATTTTCTTCAAATTGTTGAATTCAAATGATTCGTTTCCCTGGAAATACAAAAGTGCTCTGAGAAACTTATTGGATAGAGACATTTGTTGGAATTTATACTGAATTCAAAACTGAAATAATATTTTCTGTGATTCACCAAGAGACTGTTGAAACATCAGCACTTCGCTGACAACAACAGACTTTATCGCCTTCAATTTCGGATTTCATTGGGACTCGAATTGAGTTTCATTTAGGACTTTTTATTACTAGGACTTCTACTTTTAATTCTTGGAATAATTTTGGATTTAATTCGCAAAACCGTAAGTTCTTTTTTCTCATTTTTCACTTTGTATTCTACGGAAATAACTTATTTGTTCAATTTTACAAAGCTTGTTGTTTTCACTCTGTTCTGTTACTTATTTCAAGAGCATAGATTCGTAACACCTGTATGTGACTGTGCCACCTGTAGAGCCTCTAAGAACATTACAAACTGTCCCTAGGACACCACACCTTCGTCACCAAAAATGTTTTACAGCGACTTGTTTATATTCCACTTTGATCGTTTTGATGTGTATTTTATCGATGTACTTCACCATTTGGCTTTCATGTATTTTTATCTTTCGTGTTCCATTTTAAAATGTTTTTGAAATAAACTTGCCATGAAAAAAGTATAAAACTCTTGTATTTTCTGTCTTCATTTCAAAAGTGACATTCCATGCATTTTCGCTACCTTTGCTTCTCTGCTCCCTTTTCCTCCACTTTCAAAGTCACCTACGAAAACTTAGATCGTGCCAGTTGGGAGGCCTTGTATCTTCGTCATCCTTTTAATATGTTAATTGCTGGACCGAGCGGTTCAGGCAAAACCGAATTTGTCAAACGTTTGATCGAACATAAATATCATTTGATCGATGGTCCACAGCAACGTATCGTGTACTGTTACAAAGCGTGGCAATCGGCGTACAGCATCATGCGAAAAAGTCAAGGCGATTACATCGCGTTTGTGGAAAGCATTCCTTTCGAAGACGACGGGATCGTGTCTGACCCCAGTCAAACTCATCTGGTCATCTTCAATGACATGTTAGGAGAAGACGAAGAAGAAATTAAACTGTGGTTTATGCGTAAAGGGCATCATCGTTTACTTGGGATTTAAAACCCACGAGCCCCGATTATTTGCGAATTCGTATCCATCTGTTTCACCACTAGTGCCAAGACGGAGAGCCTGTCGTGTACACGTCCCCGTGGACTTAACAAAAATATCTATAAAAACCTCGGACAATTTTGGTCTGTCTCACATATCGTCAACATGACGTCCCTTCAGTCTCATCTTCCAGTCAAATTGATTCGTGGATTGTACGGCATCAGTCGCGAAAAAATCCACAAATACGTGCTCGTGTCTTAGGAGCTAGTCTCAGAGAAGTCATACGATGGCTTACGGTGACAGCACGTCAATTAATGCAAGGCCTCATTCACATTCCACATCAATCCAAACGCTTTTTTTTTGGACAGAAACAAAGTAGCCTATTCGCAACTGGCAGATACCCACATCGACACTCAAACCAAAAAGCAAATTATTTTGAAACTGTCATCATTCGCGCTCTCTTAAAATGGGATTCAAATGCCCCCAAAGTCATCCCCAAGAAAAAAGCCACTCCCCGACCCAAACGTACCCAGAAGAAAAAAAGAACACTTGAATCAAGACCAGGTCACAACCTAAGAAAAAGGAAAGGAAAAGCCCCCAAAAAGAAAAAGAAAAGCCCCCAGAAAAGTTCCCATAAACAGCTTCTACCCGCAAGAGACGCACATCGGTCAGAACGCAACCTTACATTCCCAAACCACGACCTGCAGTAGCCTCTGGTTCTTCCACTTCTCCGTTGCTGGTGATGCCAGCCAAACCAAATATGACACGCGACTTTCTTAATTTGAAGAAAAATGGAAACCAGTGTCTCCAGGAACTTCTCCTCCAGCGGTGACACCCTCCACCTCTTTAGCCGCTGCGGCAGCTGCTCACAAAGTACCTGTCCCCAAAATCCAAGTCCAAGAGCGATCGGGCATGTTACAGAGTTTACCGAATTTATGCAAGCAAGAACTGTCCCAATTGGGTCCGTTGCGAACCCCTCCACGACGCGTGATTCCTGTCATTAAGTTGATACGACGTAAAGACAATCAATGGCGACGCATTCCACTATAAAAAGACCTGCGTATAAGATTGTTATCAGTATTTCTTTGTGTTCCTGAACGCCAAAAGATGTCCCCTAAAAGAAGTGCTCACCACCATCATCGTCGTTCTCATGTCCAGAAAGGAAAAAGAAAAAGAAATGGACAGTGTTGTCGTTTGACCTTGCACCCGAAAAAACGCTTAGCCAAACATTGGCGTCTACCCTCAAAAAGACCCCATCATCGAAAGAAAAAGAGGAGCAACGAAAGGGGAGGATTGTTTGGAGATATAAAATAAGTCGACACATTTTTGACGAAGCGATAGTGAAAGAGTTTGTCAAAAAGATTGGTTACACACCCGTCGACCTACTCCAAAAAATAAGATAAAAGGGTGTGTTTCAAGTCATCAGTGTCAGTGTATTTTGTGTGTGCCCTGGAACAAACAAAGATGTCACCCCCTGACGCCACCCATCTTCTACCCCCAAAGGAACGGAAACAAAGGGACTGCCTCCTCGTTTAGCCAAACATTAGGACGTATTGTCCGTCCAGTCCAAAGCTCCTCCACCCATGCGAGAACAACTCATTCAATCCTCAACCAACGACGTCATCGATACCGTGTGCGTATGTTGTCTTAATATCTTGAAAGAAACGATACTTTGTCTCAACATCAGAAAGAATGCTCAGCCAAACATCGACACTTTCTTCGCCAAATGGTCCAAAAGAAAATACCCATCCATCAAAATAAAAAGATGTTGGTACAACGCGGAGGATTTGTGCACCTGTTGTTAGAACCCTTGGTGAAAGGAGTATTGGGAAGAATTATCACAGGACTCATGGCGGGAGCTGCTTCACAAATGGGTCAAAGATAAAAAAGGTCAAGAGATAAAAGGAGTCTCTGGGGTGAAAAGATCTCAGACGTAACGTTTGTAATCTGATGGAAGGACGAAAACTGACTTTAGTGCCTTACAAAAGATGGATGAAATTCCATCGTTGGCAAGAACAACGGACCCTGCATTTACATCCCAATCCTCATTTGACCGAGATGTCCCAGTTACAACACCAACTGCAATGCGACTTCAACTCTTTCACCAGAAAGCTTTAGACGAAACAGCATGACCGACTCTGAAAGATTTTAAGACCTGATGAAAGTCCATCACCACCACCTCCACCACCTCCAATGACCAAGACAGACGCAGCGCCACGGATGCATGAGGAAGAAGAGCCACGAGTAGTCTTTCAAACACCGTCAGCAGCTACCATCCCTAGTAAGATTGCAGCGTCCTTGTTGACCCGTTCCCCCACACCCCAACGAGAAGAACTCAAAAACTTGGGTTAAAAAGATATCCACTCCTCCTTCGACTGAAGTAAAAAAGAAAGAAGGGAAACCAGAAATGAAAAAAGAAAGCAAGCCGAAAGCCATCTTATTACCGCTACCACCGCCACCACCACCACCACTACCCTCGACTTCTTCTCACGTGGTACGTCGGACACGTATAGCCGTTTTCAAACCACTAACTCACCCCATCCAAAGTAACATCCGTGAAGAGTTGGTGGCCTATTAAGAAAAGTCCTAATGGAGAATGAGCTAGCCAACATTTACTATGATCCAGCCCATCCCTCGGGTTACGGAGGAGTTCAGAAATTGTATCTTGCTGCCAAAACCCGACTGAAAAGGGTCAGTTTACCTGAAGTGCAACTATGGTTACAAGAACAAGCCACGTATACCTTACACAAACCCATTCGACGAAAATTTTCCAGAAGTCGCACCCGAGTGGAGGGCATCGCTCATCAATGGCAAGCCGATTTAGCCGATGTCTTTCATCTGGCCACCTACGATCGTGGCTACAAATATTTGTTTTGTGTCATCGACGTAATTTCCAAATTTGCCTGCGTCGTGCCATTGACTTCCAAATCGAGCACTGAGTTAGTTCGAGCCCTAAAACTGGTGTTGAAACAAAGCGGTCGTCACCCTCTTCGATGGCAAACCAACAAAGACACCGAATTTCTGAACTAAGCTTTCCAAAAAGAATTCAAGAAACGAGACATTCTTTTTTTCACCACGGAGAATGCCAAAACTAAAGCGAGATCGTGGATCGTTTTCAACGCTGGGAAAGAACGCATGTGGAAATATTTTACGAATCAACACACTCTCAAGTATATCGACGTCTTACTACACCATGTCCAAGCATCGAACTAATCTTACCATCGGAGCATCGGATGTGTCCCCCAAGAAGTGACTCCTGACAACGAAGCAACCGTCTTTGAGCTCCTGTTTGGTACGATCCCGACTGTGGCTGTCCCAAAGAAAGGTGAAGTGTTGACGATGGGAGATTGGGTGCGCATTGGCAAAACCAAACGCACTTTCGAGAAAGGTTTCCTACCCAACTGGACCACCGAATTGTTTCGTGTCACTGGACGAGTGCGTGGCCGCCATCCTTCCGTCTATACATTGGAAGACATGAATGGGGAAGTGTTAAAATGAACTTTTTACTTGCCTGAGTTACAACTAGTGACCAAAAATGAAGACAAAGTGTGCGATATCGAAAGCATACTCCGCAAAGTGGGAAAACGTCGTATGAAAGAAGGCAAAGTACATTGGAAAGGATATCCTCCCAGTTTTGACTCCTGGATCGACGCTTCGCAAGTCATCGACGATAAAAGAAGTGGCCATCATGCCCTTCAACACATCTTCCACCACTGCAGCAGTGACCACTCCTTCACCCAGTTTTTCTGTGCAATATCTACAAAAGCAACCCTTGTGGGTGTGGAGTGGCGAACGTGTGTATGAAACGCAAATCGTCTTTCTCTGCCAAATCATTTTGGTGTATTGTGTCATCGGTGCTGCCATTGCCACTTTGACACGAGGATTGCACGCCTTGAAAGATGCCGCTTTGACGCAAGGCAAAGAATTTCTCCAAAATGTCATCATCGACAAACAAAACCCCAAAGAAGCTTTCTTGAGAGCAGGCAAGAATGTCTTGCTTCAAACTGGCAACGACATTTATGGCGGCGAGAATCTCCTATAAATGCCCTGGACGATGTCGAGTCAGACATTCCTTCTTCCCTGACTCCACAGGAAGGACAAGGCAGAAAGAGACGACGAAGACACCCCTCCAGAGGATTTCACACACCCAGAGCAAGAAGGACCAAGAAAAGAAGAACCGTCCGAGATATAGACGTTTTTGAATATTAAAAACAGAGAGAAAAAAATGAAGCACCGAGAGTCTTGCGCATGTTCCAAGTCCGAACTGGATCTGTTTGCTATACCACCCACCGTGATGACGATGCAAGAATTCCAATCGATAGAATTTCATCCCATCTCCTCATTGACAACCTCAACTCCCATCGAATTTGAAATCAAGGGGCAACTCGAAGATTACATCGATCTGAATAGCAGTTACTTGTACCTGAAAGTCAAAATGATCAAAACGAACGACACCGCTCCGGGAGCCGATGCTAGAGTAGCACCCGTCAACAATTTCATGCATTCCTTTTTCAACGAAGTGGATTTGTACTTGAATAACAAATTAGTTAGCAGCAGCATGTATACTTACCCTTACCAAGCGTACCTGGAAAATCTCTTGACGCACAGAAAAGAGGCCAAGAACATTCATCTGGATGCATGCGTCGTATGGAAACCTGACACAGTAGGCGAGGACAACTTTAACAACACAGTCCTAACAGCAGATGAGGATCATCACAATGTGGTTTTTAACGACCGACAAAAGAACATCCTGCAAGGACGTAGTTTAGAACTGATGGATCGTTTGCGTTTGGACATGTGGTTGCAAGAGAATTATTTGCTGAACGGTGTGGATGTCCGCCTGAGACTTAATCGAAGCACTGCCGCTTATCATTTGATGGCCCATGCCAACGAGTATAAAACCATCATCCAAGAAGCCAGACTATACGTACCCCGCGTGGAACTGTAACCTAAAGTGGGAAACGACATCAGTCACACTTTGAGCAGAACGACCGCTGAACAGCGATCCATGATCGAAGATCATCTGTTCCAAGGACAGTTACCCAAACGTTTAATCATTGGAATCTTCAAGCATTCAGCCTTCAACGGAGCCCACAATGACAATCCTTTTGAATTTAAGCACTATAGATTGTCCAAGATCGAAGTCAGTCGCGATAGAAAGACCTTGTGTACCAGACCCTTCGAACCTAAGTTTGCCCGGAAGAATTACTTGAGATCGTGCTTGTCCCTGTACGAAGCCACGGGTCCGTTAGGGACCAACACCAGTTATGGCATTTCGTACAACGATTATGCAGGAGGTTACTCTTTGTCTGCTTTTGATTACTCTCCAGACCAAGGCAGCGACGAGGGACGTTTTCACCTTATAACATCCGGCGAGATTCGTGTGGTACTTCAGTTTGCAGATCATCTACCCCCAGACCACACATTGAACATGATCTTTATGCCGAATTTGATAATACAAAAGAAATCAACAGTTTGAGAGAGGTCATTCTAGACTATCAGAAGCTATGGAAGACTCTTATCCCGCTTTGAATGGTAGAGAATCTTTGGAAATGGAATGGGAGGATATCGTGGAAGCAAAACCACCCACCAAAAAAGACAAAAGCGAAGAGAACATGGTCATGTCCAGATGGCCAGAACAAAACCAACATTTAGTCTCCTGTTTTGCCAAACATCTGGTAGAAACCATTAATGGGTTGACCAAGAAAGATTGCTATGGATGTCAAAACGAGCATCCCAGTCAAATTCAACACGATAAATATCTAATGATGAGTCAAGAAGAAAACAATTGGACGAGTATCTGGATGACGCTTGGGGCTCATCTCACAAGAAGCAGTGTTGCATCATTGATATAAAGACTTGCGTGATCATTCCTCCCTCTGTTGACTGCTCTAGAGATCCATCGCATCGAATCTCTCTTGGCTCAGAGTATGGAGACGAAGCGAAGAGACGATTACTTAAAAGAGATTTTCAAGCAAAAAAAGTCAGAATTGAATTGATGACTTATCATTACCTGTGAAACAAGAAAAAAACAAACAAAACAAAGCAAAATGGATACCTGGGAACTTTATTAACTTTTAAAAACAGTTCGTGCACCGCATCTTGGAATCCTGCCGTGTGCGCTAAAGATGAACTTCCTCATCGCAAACCTTAAGACCATCAAGCTTATGTCATCAACACGGACAAGTCATCTCCCAGGAACCCACTGGGTAGCCGTCTACTTTCCCCACGATACCCGTGTGTAGTATTTTGATTCATATGGATTACCGCCTTTGGAAGACGACATCATCGACTTTATGAGAAGAAATGCCCAGACGACTCGCTTCAATAAGTGAAATTACAAGGCACAGATTCTATGCTGTATGGACAATATTGTGTGTATTATATTCATCAACGCAGTCTTGGATATCCCTTAGAACATTTATAGTGACTTATTTTGATCGTGACTCTTCAAGAAACGATTAAAAAGTAGATCGATGGTTTTGTGACCGTTATGGATATCTCTTGTCTTTAGCTAGGAAACGTAGTGTGCATCAATGGCCAAATGACCTCCATCAGTGGAAGTCTAACTTGACTTCACAACGTTGTCAACCTTGTCAAAAATATGTTATTTAATATTGTATAAAATCTTATATTATGTGTTGGTTCATTGTTGGTTGAATAAAAATGTTATCTTTTGAAAAAGTGTTTGTGGTTTGTTTTAAAAAATCCACTGTGAATATATGTTCTTTGATTACTCTCTATCCCTCACCATGAGATAAGCTATATAGCGTTCCTACCCAAAAAATCGTAGGGAAGTTTTCTATCGCGTCCGCGCTTGAGCCCTATAACGCGAGGCGGTTTCCCGTTTGACCATCCATTGTTGACTCATCAACCTATGAAGATGCCTTCAAGACTAGCAAAGCTGAACGAAGCCTACGTGAATTTATTACGTGTCAGGCAAAACCTGATACCCAAGCCTGATGAGACAGAGAATGTCAGGATGTTAAAAGTGGCACAAGACCTGATAGGTTTAAAGACCAAATCAAGAAGGAGCAAGAAGAATGGACCGAGAAGTACAGACTTCAGAAACAGCAGAGAGAACAGCAGCGGCAGCATCAACAGCAGCAACCAGACAGAGGTTTTGTGGACTGCCGTGTGGACACGATATAGTTCTCCTTCTCCTTCCGAAGACGCAGACCCTGTCCTGTGGGAAAGCCTGCAGTCAGACGGCGACGCAATCTTAGACGATAAGAGGTTGCCATAACCCCCATCAAAACAGCTCTTTTCAGGGCTACCCGAAGAATGTAGAAAAGAGATACTAGTCAAATTGCCAAAATATTTGTCTCTCTTTCTGTGTTTCTCTGTACATTAAAAAATAGAAGTGTGTCTATAAACACTTCGTTTTCCTGCCTTGTAAGATAATCTATGTGTGTGCGTGTATATGTACGTGTGTGATTGTAAGTCGAAATAGAAGTATGCCTATAAACACTTCGTTTCCCTGGCTTGTAAGATAGTCTATGTGTTTGTAGATATAGAAGTGGTAATAAGTGTCTTTGTAGGTAAAAAGTGAACGTGAGTGTTTCTTTTAGGTCCACGCGTTCAATGTTTTTGGGTTATTATATGAGCATTGTTAGTTTTTTGTGTAAGGAATATGTTCCTTCACGTCCGCGCTTCAGGGATATTCAACATGAGCAGAATTTCAAAATTGTTGGAACTCCAGATGCACCTGGAATATACAGGCGACTCCTGGATGAGTTGGCTATAGAGACGATCCAGGAGGAAGCCAGGATTGAAGAGGGGGAGGAGGAGAGGAAAAAGAAAAACGAGAAGGATGAAAAGATCCTACCTCACCTGATGCTAAGACCTCAGTGTAAGGTCAATCCAAAAGTGAGGACACCTCCAAATCCACTACCAGCACCACCACGTCAACCACAGCTACAGCCACAACCTCTACCAAGAGCCGCTGTCCCCAGACAGAAAACTGGGAGGCGGAGTTATATAGACAGCGGCAAGGGTGGGAGACACAGCTTCCCCCACAAGTAAGGACGTAACAGCATCCACAAGTTTGGCGTAGAAGACAGAGGGAATAAATTTTCACTATCCCTCAAAGTGAAGACTGGGATAGTGAAGCCACTCAACCCTCCTCTGCGCTCCCAACCACACGCATAAATTGGGAACAAGATTGGAGTACGAGATGTGTCTGTAATGCCCGGCCTGGGAGGTCTCACCATTAACCAGCTGCATTCGGAGTTACAAAATAACAGCCTTCTCAGGGCTAACCAGATCTTTAGAAAAGAGAGAATGATCAAGTTGCCAATCATATAATTATGTGTGTGTTTGTTTGTGTGCCTGTGAGTACGTTTGTGTGCTTATGTTTGCATATGTGTATTTTTGTGTGCGTGCGAGTACGTTTGCATGTGTGTGTGTTTGTTTATGTGTTTGTGTGCGCGCGTTCGTTTGTTATTGTGTGTGTGTCTGTGTGTGTCTTTGTGTTTGTGTGCATGCGCGTACGTGTATGTGTGTGTTTTTGTTTGTGTTTGTGTGCGTGCGCGTATGTGTGTGTGAATTTTGTTTGTTTGCATGCGCGTACGTTTGTGTGTGAGTGTGTTTGTGTTTGTGTGCGCGCGTATGTTTGTATGTGTTTGTGTGTTTGTTTTTCCCTTAAAAAACCCTTGTCGCTGCTCAATTTGTGTTTGTTTTTTCCTTAACAAAAAACCCTTGTCCCTGAAAAAAGTGTTTTGTATGTGTGCGTATTTTTGTTTGTGTGTGTGTGTGTCTGTTTTTGTGTGTTTGCGTGCGCGCGTACCTTTGTTTGTGTGTGTATGTGTGTATATGTGCGTGCGCGTACTTTTGTGTGCATTCGTGCACGTACGTGTGTGTGTGAGTGTGTGTCTGTGTGTATGCGCGTACGTGTATTTTTGTTTGTGATCGTACGCTTACGTGTGCAAGTTTGTGTGTGTGTATTTGTTTGTCACTATAAAACTCCCTTTGACCCAATAAAATTCACTTCACCTACCTACCTACCTAGAGTAGCGCATATTCAGGCCAGCCACTTGCAACAATGTTGCCATTATTCTCCTAGTGTCCAATACAGTGACGTCATTTAAGCTAGAAATTTTGAGGTTATAAATATAGACTTGGGTTTCTCCATAGAAATGTCCACAAGCTGTAGCTATAAATAGCTACTAGCATTTTACGAAAGGAATTTCCACAAGTTGTGACGATAAATAGATAGTGGGTTTTTCATAGGAATTTCCACAGGTTGTAGCTGTAAATAGATATATGGGTGTTTCTCAACGATCGTCACACAAGTTGAGACTATAAATATATACTAGGTTTATCCATTTTAGTCTAAACCAATGTAACCTAATGTTTAGGGATATGTTTAGTCTCTGTTAAATTCTGGGACAATTTCGTAATTTTAGCGTTACTTAGTCACATCCATTTTGGTGTTGGTCTTTTCCTTGATAACAGCTATCTATAGCATCATTACAATTGTGAAAATTTATGAACACCGCCAACATGATTTCAGGTCTAGGTAATGCTTTGTATCTAAATCTCGGGCTTGTTTTAGCATATGTCTGTCTCTGTCTCTGTTGTGTTTGGCCCTCTACCATCCTTGTCCCTAGACAGACCCTATACAATTCCCCCATTGTAGCTAGACAGGCCCATCCATGTTCAAGGTCCCCTTGTCCCTAGATAGTCCCAAACCATTGTCGCTATACATTCCCTATGTTCAATTCCCCTTGCCCCTGAGCGCTACTGCAGAAACTACTCCAGCGAAAACCTCGGAAAGTGGCTGCGCCATAGCCCAACCATACAGGTTTGTTTTGACAGGATAAACGATGAAGAATCGTAGTTAGGTAGAAATTTGTTGTTGGCCACGGCGTGTTTTTAACTCACGACGGAAATTCTTCCGCGCACGATAAACAAAAACATGTCCAGGTCGGTAAAGAGTTTGAGCTGTGTACCACTGTTTTTCAGCAGTGCGTCACATTCCAGCCAGGTCGCGAAGAAAGAACCAGAGCGGGTCTAGCCGGCAATGTTTTTGGAAGTTTCGTTTCCCTGAAATTTTGAAATACGTTCGCGACTAACGGCACGCACGTTTTCAGATACATATCATGATAATCTCTGTGACTCTGGCAACCAAATTTTTGCCAAACCTCGAGAGCTCTATCGTATTTGGCGTCAGTGTTATTGGACAGATTTAAGTGGGAATATAACGCGCCTTTAAGTGGAAGAGACATTTCATCGAACCGCGACCAGCCATCGATGTACTCGCATGGATAATCCCTTTCTGCTGGAGCAAACTTAATTTTTCTGGATCGGCCTCGTCGAGATGAACAAAGACATGACAATTTTGGCCAGTTCGTCCAATGGCGCTGACATAAACTGGAAGTTGTCCATGAACGAGAACGACATGTACAATTCACAATTATTGGTGATGCATCTGAATTTGGTTCCGACGGATTTCAAGAGTTCTCTGATGGTTCAGTTCCGCCACCATTGTGTACATCGTACCCTTGTAGATTATGAGCTATCACTGGAACGAAATCAGGATCCTTGAAGTGCTTACATTGTCATGAGAGGTGCCGCGATAACGACCAGTGATGTGACAATGGTCTCTGATTTTCTTATCGTGCGGATTGAAATAATCTTTGGCAGATGTGACAACGAACAGCTAACTTGTGGTGCTGTTGTTGTTCTGTCATGACCATAATAATCGATTTTGGATATTTTAGTATGTCGATGATACAATGATACTCCGCCACGAGTTGCTCAAGAACCATACAACACAATCTGGACCGTGATGCTAGCGATAAGATAATGAAAAGCATTCATCGTCACCACAGCAATTGTTGTGTCCGGTCGCGCACGGCGCGTATTGCTGCTCCACTTCGTGAAAGGTCGATTAGGACCAGGATGATGCCCTTCCACTTTTTCCAGTATCGCCTCCGAGTCAAATACGACATGAAACGTCTGTGTGTAATTTCCGTTTGAATTTTCAAACTGTAAAGTATGTTTTCTCTAGTCGGGCATCTGAACAGCTTGTGATTCCTGACAGTACCCCGACACCACGTGCTCGTCCAGCTTTTTCCGTCGTGAGAACATGACTAAAATTTGTGAGTATTTCTCGTTGGCGAGAAGCAAGCACTGCAACATTTACTACCTGCCCAAATACTTCCGACGCAACACGGGCTGTTTTGTCCTGTTTTCAGAGCTGGACAACGGGACATCGACACGATCACGCGAACACGTCAGCGGCATCAACGCAAAAGAATTAAAATACTGCTACGCCACGGAGGAGTCCGAATCCATGCACGATCTCATGCCGTTTAATCGCGACGCAGAAATGGTGCCAGAAAAATACAGAAGGGGCTTTGACGAATTTTATATAACCCGTCCATGTAACAACGTGTCGTCTGAGAAAATCACCAGTCGACACTGCACCGTTACGTCGAAAGGTCATATAGGATACAGTGGGTCTGCATAGGAACTATGAAACCGTTGTTAACCCAGATGGATGAACGAAAACAGCACACGATGTGAAACAGGACCAGTTTTTGGATATCTTAAAGACGACTCAGCAGTCTCAGCAAAGATTGCTTGATCAGTTAGTGGAAAGAGATGTGTCTGCACCCGGTGAAGATGTGGCTAAGCTCATCAGCAAGGCTGAAGCACAGCAGCAGGGCATGGAAAAAATAAACTTATAAAGAAAAGTTGTCATAGCTGAAGGAAGACGAGGAGGAAACCAAAGCGACCTTAGAATAGATGCAATAAGAGGAAAGAGCAATCAGGAACAGGTTAACATTACCTGGAAAAGAGGCATAAAATACTCAGACCATGATAGAAGAGATGCAGAAAAAGGAAGAAGAAACGAGCCGTTGCTTGAAGGAGCAGGAAATGGGTTATGCAGTGCAAAAGAGTCTGACTGCAGAGATTCATGATTCATCCCAGCAATGGTTAGAAGACTTCGCTGGTACAAAGGTTCCAGCTATTGAAAACGTTTAAGCGCGTCCATCAAATCCTGAAGATGATTATTTTAACACTTCGGCAGTGCATGCCATGTTTACTAGATTGAACAACAGTTACTGCAAAACTATTGCAAACATGCCAGATATTGAGAGAAAAGCGAAGCCGCGGTTGAAAAAAAAGAGTACAGATCTGATCCATATCCAGCAGTCCCTCGAACAAATGAGCAGGTGGGAAAACAAGGCAGATTAACATCATGGTTTACGAAAATGGAGGAAAAGATGACTGGTAGTGGCGCTTCGATCCGTTACTGCAAAAATCCACTAGAGACCGTTGAGCGATTAAACTTACAGCTTCTAAGCAAGCAGATAATTATGGTGCAGAAATAGATAACGAGATGGTCAAGACTTTAAATCAACTTCTGGACAGTGCTCTGCTCAGGCGAGACCAGTTCTAAATTGTGTGCGATGATCTGATTGAATAACAGTGGAATTGCACTGTCAAATGGTGGTAAAGTTTTATTGTGTCAACATAGTAAAATAATATGCCTGTCGATGATACCACATCGGTCAATTCGACCGTGCGATACAGTCCGCCCCTGGAATTATACCAGTAGGCGTCGTGCAAGATCGCGTTGATTTCCGCCGAGATCTGGAACAGCTCTTTTAACTTCACCGAGAACAACAATCAGTTTTCGTACTGTGCGAGTGCACAACGTCAGATGATCACGATCTGGCTATGCGATTACAATATTACCTACATCTCCACGGAAATTTCAAGACTGATAACATTCAACGGACACGCCGACTCGAACATCAAAATCGAACCCAATTATTCCATGTTGCGAACCAGAATCACGCTCGCCGGAGGCTATCGTGTAGGGTTTGACATCACCCACTCAATTGGATCGATCTTGGGTTTCAGAGTCGGCATGATATTATCGAGTAATGTTGTGTACGAGGGAGATATTCCAGTAAACAACACCGACGTGAACAGCTTACTCATCTACTGCTCGATCGCACAAGGGTCACTCTCCTCGGTCTGTTCGGCTTCCAACGTCATTTACTCCTCGGCGATTAATTTCCCACTGGGATCGCTGATGCAGATTCGACACAATCCTTTTATTTATTACACTGTCGTGAACACGTACGAGATCCCGGAAATCACTATGTGGTTCGCGGATCAGTCCGGAAACGCTGTCGACAATAACAACGAAAGAATCACTTATTACCTGCACGTGCGACACAAGGTGTCTTCAACGACGTAAGGTCGTATAGCGATACAAGACAACGACATCACCGGCGACAACGTAAAATCGAAGGTGGATTTGTTCCACGTTGTTTTCTTCGATTTGATCGGTACTGCCTGGCATCGCCGCGAAAGCCGCTCATATTGTCCTTAAGGCGGCCGAAGCGAGCCGTCTCTGCCGCTCGAACGGCCGTATGACAGAAAATTGCCAGTGAGATCACTAGGCAGGTGTAGCCGGCGACACAAGTGGCACATCCTGCTATGGAGACCTTGAAGCCACAAGTCGGGCAAGCTCTCGAAAAAACCGCAAAACGCTGTCGCTGAGTGCTTAGTAGAAGCAGATTTTGTCCGACCTCGATAGGAGAAGTTCCAACGTTTACCAGGGGCCGACCGGCTCATGACCGGGTGCCACTAATGCTAAGGCCACGCTGAAGAACACAGTATCAGCTGAACAATCAGACCGTGGAAGAGATCAACGTTTATCTTCCACAGGTCAGCACGATGCTCAACTTGATCATGTTCAGCGACGACTACATGAGATCGTCCACCAGCAGCATATGGTAGTCCAGAGACAACAGCACTGGTGCCGCAGTGAGCAACGAATTTTCAGGAACTGCAATCATGCTTCCCGTGGCCGTGCCAATAACAGCGATACTCTCAAAGGAGCCATTTCCAGAACCAATTTTGCTTCCCGGTGTGCCGCGATATCTGCACTGTGTTAAGGAGCGTCAAGCACATTCTAATCCTGGAAAGAGATTCTTCCGCGCAGTACATGCACATGGTTGCGGGGCTGGAGCTCCTGCTGATGGATAGTTCACCATAACGTGACTCATTGTGGATGTCCAAAATCACCTCCTCGACATACCACGCCCTCGAGTTAGAAAATACCCTGGTGAGATTTACCCCAAAACCTTTATTTCGAGCAGAACCAAACTTATATCCAGCAGTTGATCGGGCACAGCAAACCACGTTGTGGGAAGTAATCACCAGTTCAGGCAGCAAGCTTCCACGACATCTGTTCGTAGCTCTTCTGCTGGCGGCACGGCGTGCAAACCAGGATAGAAACAAGCAAGTGTTTGACCATCTCCTCCAGAGTCGCATTCACGTCCGCATCAATTCCAGGCAGTATCCCAAGCGAGAACTTGAGTTTAATTTCAACACCGCCACTAGAAATTACACCCGTGAGTACACGATGCTCATGTAGGCCATGCATGAATATCAGGACACGGATACAGGCACATAAGTATCGTTGGAAGATTTCGTAGCGACAGAGTCTCCAGAAGAAAACGACATCAGGGTGGGTCTATTGCCAACACAATAGTCCCCTTTGGCAAAACGTGTCCTTCAAATATGCTGAGCAGTGTATTACTTCCCCTGGGTCTTTCTGAGGCGTCAGGATCAGTTTCTGGAGCAGCTCACAAGGCGATAGTGGGGAACGGAGTATCACGTCAAAAACGAGCCATAATGACCTCTTCATGCGGTTATCGTAGCAGAAAATGTAAAAATGCAAAAGCAGTGGAAATAACGTTGTAGTCTCAGCAAAAGAAAAACGAGGCTTGGCGGCACGCTTGAAAACCCTAAATCTATCAAGCTAAGCTCAGATGCACTCTCTGAACCGGATCAGCTCATGATGACTCATCGACAGGCTGCGTCGATCGTTAAGCATTCCATGGACAGAAAAGGACTCAGATGGCTAAACAAGCAGAATTCATTGCACCACTGTTAGCCGGTATCGCCGGAACATTGCTTCCAGGACTGCGCGGCATCGGAAGAGGACTCCAGCTTCCTGGAACTACACGTGGGAAAGGCATTTCTCGGATAGGCCTCTATCGACCGCGAGATAAAGGAGTTAACTGCAAAGTTGCCCTTGTCCAACTCTGACATCAGTTTCAGAGGTGTATTTTCTAAGGATCAGTTGCCCGATTAGATCAGACCCGACGAGAGCTGCGTAATTAACCTCAATGATTATTACGATGGATCTGGAACTCACTGGGTCGCTGTGGTGAACGATCCAAGGCAACGCGATGTCGAGTACATCGATTCTTTCGGGTTACCACCTCCCGACCAGGTGATCCGGTCATCAGATTAAGGACACCGTCAACAGCACGTGTCGCGAATACTGAGTCCGTTACATTAAGCAGAGATACCATATGATTTCGCCAGTGGAATCCATCTTTTCACTGCGAAAATAACCTGTTTTTAGTGGATGTATTAGGTATAGGACAATCATGAAATCGTGGTGTCTCAAGTGAAGAGCTAGAACGACCAGCAGAAATCCAGTGGAAGTGATGACCAAATATAGTCGCCTCATGGTCAAATCGTTCTGCGAGGTGTGTGGAGCCAAAAAATCGCGGTGCGTGAAGGGTCGCGTAAAAATGTCTCCGGAACCGACTTAAAGTACCTTTTCTGTATAAAATAATGAATACGTGTTACTGCAGGAATTCCGATCTGGACACGAGCTGTGATGATCTTTGGATAGAGCGTAATCTGTGTGTAGGAGGATGTGTGCGATGCTATCAGCATCAGATCCTGGGTGGCGCCGTCGACATTCATAAGCTCATGGGAAAACTCCTAAGACCCAAAGGTAGTTGGGCGTTACCAGGACATAAGCGCACCGGCCCGTGGAAACCCCTGGAACAACAGCTGGACGAAAACGATCAGCCGCTGACAGGTCAGGAGACTGTTAACTGTGTTGATGTCATTCCTCTGCAACACGATATTTGTTATAGGGATTATCCCGATGACATAGCTGGATGGGACAGTTCATGCTGAGGGATTTAAAAGAGCTCAAACCGATATATCGCGTGGTATCACAGAGACTAAAATCGCGTGGTATCACAGAGACTAAACGTAAGTTAGGCGTCGTGTTCAGACTCGAGCAGCGTCGAAGACGTCGGCAATGGAGCTGAACAAACCTGTGCGTAACCGTTTTCCACGTCGTAAGGTCATTGGTGTGAGGGTGGACGACATTTAATCAGCGGATCTCGTCGACATGAGAGATTATAGTTCGTACAACGATCACTTCAAGTATCTGTTGGTGGCCCTCGATGTCTTTAGCAAGTACGCCTGTATGGTTCCACTGAAAAACAAAAGGAAACTCTATCGCTGAGGTGTTGGACATCATTGTGGGTGCACGAAAACCCAGATAATTGCGGGTCGATCACGGCAGCGAATTTTACAACAAAACCATCTCGGACATGCTTTAAAAAAATAACGTAGACTTGTTCAGCACACAAAATCACGTCAAATCTGCAGTCGTGGAGAGGTTTAATAGAACTCTGAAAACCCGCATGTGGAAGAGATTTATCAGCGATAATACCAACCGGTATTTAGATTTTTTTGCCAGACATCGTAAACCAGTACAATCACAATAGGCACAGAAATTTCAAAATGACGCACACGGAAGCGTCTGAGGGAGACCGAAAACAGGAAGTGACTGACACCTTATGTTTTTAGGCATAAATTTAAGGTCTGACCACGTGAGAATCAGCAGACATACAAGCACGTTCGAGAAAGGATACGCACCCAACTAGGCCGAAGAAGCTTTTGTGGTGGATACAATAAATAAAACGATGCCAGTCACATACACGCTTAAAGAAGTCTCAGGTGCGTCCATCGATAGTTCTTTCTACGAACAGGAATTGCAGAAAGCCAACCAAGACATGTTCAGAATAGAAAAAGTCATTTCAAGAAAAGGTAAAACAAGGTTTGGTTATCCTGACAAATTTAACACGTGGATCCCGATGGCGGCATTGACGCTATTGGCGCTTGAGACCTTGTCGCCAGTACCTCCGAAATAATCTTATCGTACACTGCTGACACGTTTTGCTATAAAAGGGTTTCCATTTCGTAGCCTGCTCTGGTAATCCCATCAACTCAAAAATGAGCCTGTACATGTCATCAAACTTGATTAAATTCATGTGATCTGGAAGAGGAGCGCGCGTCACAAGGTCAATCCAATGAAAAAATTGATCTCGTTGTTCCGCAGTCAGATTAAAACGCTTGAGCTTATTTCTGATAGGATATTGCTATTTGTAAAGCTACGTGGGTCTCTGATGGCTATAATATCTTCTCCACTGGTCATCTTCGTCCTCCTCCTGTTCCTCCCCCAAAACAAATCGTCTCCGGAATATAACTCAGATCCTTATTAGCTATCGTCAGAGCCTCATCAAAACATTTCAAAATATCATCGATGGAGTCATGGACTCTACCATCCAGCTCGGGTGACGCTGATTACCATAAGCACGGCCATGGCGGTAGCTATTACGCCTCTGGAAACGAAGTTTCCTGAAACGAAGATACCTAATCCATCGCTTATACTGATCATAAACGTCTAATATGAACACCATGGTTCAGAACCCACATCGATCTAATCACCACCCAGTGGTCCAGAACCCCCACGGTTTTCTCATTAAAATACATTTGGTACAGAACCCACATATTTTTTTGCATTTTAAAAAATACAATAGATTTCATAGCTTTGGTCCGGAAACCCGTGGCTGTCATAAACCTGGGACAGAATCTCCCCTTTTTCTGCATAAAGATCACCTTCAAGAAAAAGTAAATCAGACTGACAACGAACAGTGCAAAACTAGTATCTAACTAGCCTGAGGGCTTTCGACTCTTAATGAATCTTTTTCAAAGGCAAATACAAAACATAGACAAGTCAAATAAATAAATAAATAAATAAATAAAAAAATAAATAAAGACCCAAAATGCAAACACAACGGTTTTTATGTTTTTTTTTTCAATGGACTCCTCTCTCTGATAGCTATATGACACCATAACAATTTGTACTGCCTGAAGAAAGGAACAAATGAAGTTCATAGTCTATTCAACACAATAGCGAAAGCTTCCTTCCTCTCAGTTTGTAGTGACAACAAATAATTGTATGTGTCACTTATTTTTTTTATCTCGATAAGACTTCTAAAAGAATATATATATATATATATATACACAATATAATATGATATAATATAATATAACGTACCCAATAATATAATAATAAATGTGTGCCCAATAACACAGTTTGGGTATTTGTGGTCAATGAATCTTCTTCAGCTGAAACCAAAAGGCAAAAGTAATCAAAGAAATCAATACACGATTCTGCATTGAAGTTGTGTAAAGTAGTCAAAGAAATCAATACACAACTCTGCATTGACTTTGTGTAAATTAGTTTAAGAAACCACTACACACTTCTGCATTGAAGTTGTGTAGTCTAAGAAACCAGTACTCGGTTCTGTATTGACGTTGTGTAAAGTAATCTAAGAAACCAATACACATCTCTGAATTGACCTTGTGTAAAGTAGTCTAAGAAACCAATGCACGACTCTGCACTCTATTTATTTTCTTTATTCTATTTTACATCCATTGTTTTCTATATTTTCACGTCATTCAAACAATTAGGAGTCAAGAATTTCTCTTTACTTGTGTGCCTAATATTCGTTTCATGAGTATAAATTGTCCCTTCCCCTGAAGAAGAGCAAGTTTGGATCAAAACGTAGGGAAAATGTTTTGCATTTTCACCATTATTCAATTTGTGTGTGTATGTATGTATGTATGTATGTATGTATGTATATATATATATATATATATATATATATATACAGTATATATATATATATATAGTTAAGCAAGGCGTGGTTGTTGCTATATGACTGACTGAGAGGAAGTTTGCCGGCGTAAAGCTACATTCCCTGCCTAAAATTATATTTAACTTGGGCCATGAGAGGCGGAGTGGTCTAAGGCGTTCGCCTTAAAAGATCACTGACACCTCAACCCTGACCGCGTGGGTTCGAGTCTTGGCTCGATCAGCGTGGGTATGTGAGAAAGCTTTACGTGGATTGGCGATTGTTAAAATTTTTTTTTTCTTCCCCGGTTTCTTCAACCAAATAAAGTGGCCGTAAGTTATTGTCAGCTGCCTTATTTATTTCTCGTTATTGGATCAATTTTCTTGGGCGATGTTGACCTATAATAAAATATTTACATTAGATATCATGTACAGTAATCACTCTGTTAAGGCTTGTGGAGATCGTTTAAGTCACCATCAAAAAGAAGCTTATGAAAAAGAAAAAAGTTGAGGAGATATAACCCTAAATGGTTTTGAACTGGCCGAGCGTACACATCATAAAATGTCGAAACATTGGTCAGCTAAATTAAATCTGACCTTTCTAAAACTAAGTTATCGGACAAAAGCTTGGTTCGTTTTATCTAATTTATTTTCTTTTTCCAAACTCTAGAATTGCCTTACACATGATTTTCTTGGGTTGCAATTGTCTGTCTTCCCTGTTTGATAAAGTAAACCCATACACCTATATAATATCATTTTGTATTCTCAGCAAACATTTTTCATTAGCATTTTAGGTCTGACATTAAATCATCAGTATTATCGTGTAATATTTATGGAGATTAATATGACGAGAGAGAGAGAGAGAGAGAGAGAGAGGAATGTTCATATCTCTAAAGTTTTTCTTTATTTACATCATGCGCATGACAACATCAAAATGTACCGCGTTGATCATTAATGATTTGATTCCGTTTTCCATGTACCGGAAATTGTTAGAAATGGACTTAGGGAGAAACAATCAGTATGACTAATAGTTGCGTAGGCATGAGAAAAAGTTCTATAGTTCATTGCTTGATCCAACTGTTAAACATATTTTCTGTTAAAGATATCTTATACCTTAGTAGAAATGTACATGTTTTAAAACTAACGTAAGTATACGTACTTTGCTTAGAGGATTTTGATTTCAACGCCTCTTGGAGAGTTTCTAGTTAGGGATCTGTTCGAACAGTAGGAAAAGTTTTAAAAAAATTCGTCAAGCCGGTTTCAAAAAGTAGTGAGCTCACTATATGACAATTATTACAGTGCCTACAAGGAGATTACATCTTTAGTCCATATGTAGACCCACCAATTCACCCCTAAAATGATTCTGACATGGATCGTTCTTTGATAGTTTATATGTAGGGATAATGTGACTCGCAAAAGATGTACTGACGAAGCTGGTGGAGAGCATTTGGAGGAAAACAGAATATATGTTGGGGTTTGGAACGAGATAAGGAAATATCATTCAAGGGTTATATTATTTGTCTCCACACGAGACAATGCCGAGTGAGGATGCAAATAATGTAACCCCGCGACTGGAATTTCCTTACGTTGGTACAAATATCAACATAGATTATTTTTCTCACCCAACTGTTTTCAATTAAATTAAAAATAACCATGCACTTTTGCCATTTAGTTAGCATATTCAAAACACAGAATTTATCATTTACTATTTTTGCTTCTCACTCTTTATAAAGGTCATCAGGTTTTGTACTCTTTATGAAAATCTGAATAATTATCTAAGTTGAATCTAGCTATATATGCCACTCTTAGAAAGGAAAAAAAAATCAAGAAAAAAAAATATTAATAATTTTTATGTGTTGGAAGTATTGCACAATGAGCATCTCGAGTCACGTGCTTTTGTTGATAATGCGCATTAAGACGAATATGTTAATGAGGGCTATGGGGTGACCTGTCGGCCCTAAGTACACAAGTTCTACTCATGAGAAAACAGAAACATAAAATCATTTGATATTATTAATATATTTCACATTTGGATGTCATATGAAACTGACAATAAATAATTCATATCTTTTATACGGTTAAGTTTTAACTTTCATCAGTTCTAATTTGGAAACGTTCTATGGTAGGCAACATTACGATACTGTGAACTACAATGTGCCTGAGTACAGTTCTAACGAAGTGTGTAGTGACATCAGGAAATTTTAATTCATGACTTTCTTGGAAATTTATATTTTATGTCCTGGAAATATGGCAAGTGTTCCTATTACTAGTGCAATAATACTCTACATGCAAAATCTTTTTGTGGAATAGCTTGTGAATAGTTGAATGGACCACTCTGGTTGGTAAGTTTTCATTTGCAATCGCATTATTATATTTGATTTCAGCTGGGGCGGACTGTGGGTATTCCACAAAGTTAGAAGAAACCAGTTTGACATAAAACATTTCTGGTTTTTGCCGGCTTTGCAGCAGTACTTGAGAGAGTTTGGTTTTGCGTAGCCAGTGATGTGTATTGCCTGTGTGTATGGAGCTCTATCAAATACCATTGCTCGAATTGTGTGTGTGTGTATATGTGTGTGTGTGTGTGTGTGTGTGTGTGTGTGTGTGTGTCCAAACGATTTGTATGGTGTTATCAAAATTGGAGAGACCTAAGTTGCTTTATAGTGAATTTCTTTTTGTTATATATATGTTGTTGTTGTTGTTGGATTTTATAACAACTCCCGTCAAGCACAGCAGAAGACATTAAGGGTTTCTTTTTAAAAGTAGTTCTGAGCGCGTCGACACAATAATTGAGACGATAGGTCTGAGACAACCAGACTGAGATAAAAAAAAAAATGTAAGGTTGGCAAAACAGGCAGATTTTTCTGTCGCATTGGTGAGAATAATACAATCTATGTTGGGGTTTGGACCGAGACAAGGAAATCCCATTCAAGGGGTTATATTATTTGTCTCCCCACGAGGCAATGCCGGGACTTCAGTATAAAGTAGGTATAATAAAGAACACAAGGGATTACCTATTCAGTCCGGATAAGGATCATACAGTTAAACCCTAAAATGACATGATTGTTCTTTGAGTGTTTGTACGTAGGGATACATTTACTCCCAAAAGAAGTATTGACGAAGGGATCATATATAAAATGCCAAATCTATATATTTATGGGGGCTCATTTATCGGAATAGCTTTGACATTGATCCCTCTAGTCTGACACAAGCTGTTTAGGTGAAACCTATTTTTGGCTGTACGTGTACCACCTGATAAGAGACAATAGACTAGAGCTCATCTGTTACGTTTGAACGGATACGTGGCATGTCATTTCCACACAACTATCTTGTTCACAAAAAATTATCCGAAATTATCTTCACTGAGGTACAATAGTTTACTATTTCTCTTCTGAGGACTTGTTCTGCAAGTATTTTTTTGTATGACGCAATCGCAGATATTTGTGTCACGTATTACCATATTTTCCAGTGGGTATTGTAATATCTACCATATACTGAGCTCCCGATTTCTCGAAATCGGCTTTGCGAATTTTCATTAAACTTTTCCTACTGTTGGAACAGGTCCTTATAAAGAAACACTCAAAGAGACGCTAAAATGAAGACCATCTAAGTGGGTGTACAGTTAGTACAAGTATTGATACGATCGATCCACACTGTACGTGTTTTTCGCTATCAGTATCCATAAGCTGCCCCTCATTTCGCTGATTGCTCTCAATGAAATTCGTCAAGACGTCTTTCGTGGGTCGAATATATTAATAGAGATAAAATGTCAAAGAAGGGTCAGTGTGAAAACTTTATAAAGAGGGTATGTCACATGTACATAGATAAAATTTCATCCTCTTCCGGCATGTGTTGTACCCCCCACATTGTTTATTCCTCAAAATCGACTAGACGAATTTTGTTAAAACTATGGCTCCTGTTAGAACAAATACCTAATAGGAACCGTGAAAAAGAGGCTGAAATCAAAATTATCAAAGTAGGGGTTCATGCATCGCAAAATTGGACTACAATATGCTCAAATACTGCAACTCACGAATTCTGCCGGTATCAATAAAGACCTCCTATATCTCTGATTATTCTCCCCGACTTTCGTCAATATTCTTTGACGAGTCAAATATATCCCTACGCACTAACTGTCAAAGAATTATCCATGTTAAAATCATTTTAGAGGTTAACTGTAGGGTCCACATATGGACTGAAGAGGTAGTCTCCTTGTGGGCTTTGTTAAACCTACCATATATTGAGCTCCCGACAACACAACTCAAGTTAAACTCAACCAACCATTTCTTCTGTTGGAACCGATCACGAGCAAGAAACTATCCAAGAATCGTTGAAATCCAAATCCTTTCAGTAGGGACTCCTTAGTGCAAGATATTGGTACAAACAAAGCATATTGTGTGTGTTTTTCATACCAGGTACCCATAAGTTGCCGCTTATTTCGTTGATTCCCTTCGATATATATATATATATATATATATAGCCAATGTAGCCAACAGCCAGCATAGCAACAATAGCCAACCCAGCAGCCCGCTGCTTTCAACAACAACCAATACACAGTTGTTATATATATATATATATATATATATATATATATATATATATATATATATATATATATATATATATATATATATATAAAAGCAATATATAACCCACTTACGGCATGTATAATCTACTATCCCATATATTTAGCCCACGATTTCTTGAATTCGCATCCACGAACTTTTTAATAAACATTGTCTAGGAACTGTCAAACAGGCTTTAAAATAAAAAATATTCTTAGAAGGGGCTCAGTCATCGCAAAAGTTTGGCTACAATCTGTCCATAGATTGTGAAGATTTTTGTAATTTCACCCCATACATGATTCACGAAAACAAAATTAACCAAACATGTAGATTTTCTTTTGTCTTAAATTGCTGGCGCTGCATAGGGTACTCTTGTGATACATGACTTGTTAAACTTGTGGTTTGGATTTTGTGGGCTTAACGCCATTTCTCAGCACAAGATATAATATTCTTGGCGGCCAGTATATTTGGTGGAGGAAGAACCTGGCAAAACCAGGAGAAGAACCACCGATCCACGGCAAGCTACTGGCAAGCTCTCACACATACGCACGTTGGTCGAGCCCAAGAATCGAGCCCAAGAATCGAACCGAGGTGCGATGTCAGTGATCTATAAAGGCGAGCTCCTTACACCACTAGGAAACAGGGGACCCGCATACCATAGTTAAATACAAGTTTAGGTAAAAAATGTTGTCAATAAATTTACTCCCGATCCAGCACATATATTGACATAAAAATTGATAACGGCGCAAATACAAAACAGTCTTCCAATGTTCGAGCTAAACAAGCCCATCGTTAGCGCAAGCGACAATTTACATTCATAACATAAACGTTAAACAGGAAAGGAAAATTCTTGATTCTTTCATGTTTAAGGTACGGGGAAATAGACAAATAAAGGATGACAAATAGAAGAAATAAAAAAAGACTAATTCACTAATCGTCTCTAAACGGGTAAACTACATATCCATCTTATGTTGCCGTCAGCCAAGCAAAATTGTCTAAAAATATAAAAAATCAAAGAAGCGATTATCGTGCCTATCATGCAGAGAACTCAAATACTAGTCTCCGATTTGTTCTCTTTCAATTTGACACAGGAAACATA
>JAECUM010016718.1:0-24913 GCA_016617855.1 Megalonaias nervosa
GCATTGATTGTTGTTAACGAAGTCGTTATTGGAATTTCCTTATTGTCGACGTATTTTTTAGTTGCGGCGTCGAAATCTGTTTCTGGTGTTCTGAGATTACTAATACCATTATTGTTCATATTGAGAAATGCAAACATAATACCACCGCGCACTGACACGTACTTAGATTCTTGATCGTCGACGTATTTTTTCGTTGTTGCATCTGTATCTGCGGTTGGATTTCCCAGATATGTATTTTTTTTTCCTGACATAACAATGTCACCAGTAAATACATCGCCAGCTTTCCTAACATAATCATTAACGGACTTGCCCGAATCTTGTATTTTACCTTGATCGGCAAAAGTAACTATATTATTGACAGCCGCGGTGGGAATTCGTACAAGAACATCTGATAGTTGTATATTACTCGTTTTTAATCGTCCTTCTTTATCTTGAAAAATAACAACTTCATTTTGATCACACTTGTGATATTTAATAAATTAGTAATTTCATTTTTGAGCTGATCAAGAGTTGCGTATTTAGATAAGTCACCTTGCTGAGCAGTTGTTGAATCTCCTACTAATGTTCCAAATTTTGAGTAAAAACTCATTATTTATTTACTACTTGACAAAATTATATACCATAAAATTGTATAATGGCAAAATCGTCCATATTAAACTTTGATACAGAGCGGTTGGTGAAACATAAACATAACAATGAACTTCCAGATTGTCATTATCTTATAGTTGGTAGAACTGGATCGGGAAAAACAAATTTGCTTATGAATTTACTTTTAGGAGATAATTTTAACTACGATCGAGTTTATATTTACACAATTAATCCGCAACAAGATAAGTACGAGCTACTTAACAATTATAATGACAAACTTCGTGACGATCTTGAATCTGGCGAAGATTTCTTTATTATCAAACAACCGGAAGAACTTGTTCCAGTTAATCAACTCGATTCGTCCGAACACAAAATAGTTGTTTTTGATGATATTCCGCTAAACAACGAGGAAATGAATAAAATCAGATCGTATTTTTCACTGTCGCGAAATAAGAAATGTAATTCTATTTATCTCGCTCAAGGATATAATAATGTTGACAGATTTATCAGGCGAAATACTGGCTGTTTTATATTATTTCCAGGACTTGACAATGTTGACGTTAGAAATATCGCGAACGAACAATGCGGCGACGTAACAAAAGATAAATTTATGGAACTGTACCGTCAAGCAACAGCAAATAGATATGATTTCTTTTTGTTCGATAAGTTAACGAATGATAAGAATAAAATGTTTCGATGTTGTATTGAAAACTAACTGCAATAATTTTTATAGAAAATAGTATATAATTAATGGAAAAACAAGCAAAGTACAGAAAACATATAGAAAATCTAAAAAAAACTTGCGCAGTCTCAGGCAAAATTTAAACAGCTAGTACAGCAAGCACGGCGCGGTCAAGTTGTTGCAGCAGAAACAGCAGCTAGAGTTCTCAAACCAGTTACTGAGGCTTTACTTGGAAAACAACCTGAAGATAAGCCACTATCAGAAGAAGAAGCTAAAAAATTACAAGAAAAAGTTTTGATTGGACTAGTTAAAGAACAACAAGAGAGATCTGATGCGGAAAAAAGAAGATTAGCTGAAGCACTTACAGAAAATATAGCTGATCCTGCTGCAAGGCAAGCTGAAATAGATCGGCTAATAAATAATCCTCTAGAACTTGAACGAAGATTAGCAACTCGTACAATAGTTGAACCGATTGAGAGAAGGTTAGAAAAAGAAGAAGAACTTAGAATAAAGAGAGAGAGAAAGTTAGAACAAGAAGAAGAACGTAGAAGAGAGAGAGAGGAAGAAAAAGTTAAAACAGAAGCATGGAAAAAAGAACATGGATTAGATATACAAGAAAAAGAAAGATTTGACTATAATTTAGAAAATATAAATAACCAAATAGGAGATAATGAGTATAAAAATTTTGATGAAAAATATGGTTTTAAAAATACGAGAGTACGAGATGTTAGAAAAGATGATTACAAATCCGAACAGAAAATTAAAGAGCTAGAAAAAATAAAAGAAGATAGTAAGATACATCTTGACAATGTAAAACTGGAAAATGAAAACTACATAAGCAGTATTAACAAATATCGACATTGGATTATTGCTGATCTTTATATGAAAGTTATCAGTAGAATAAAAGACAACCGATACGAAAATATTAACCATAATATAAGTTCTGAAGCAAAATATCTAGATGGAAAACGTATGAAGGCTGATAAAGTTGTTCCAAGGGATATGGATCCTATTGAAAGACAAACTGAATTAAGTCGATTGGTTGATGATTATAAAGAACTTGATAGAATATTAGCTGAAAAAAAAGGAACTGGAGTCAGAATATTCGCATCAGTTACTGAAATGATCGGCAGATTAATGCTACTGATATCATCAAAAGAAGCAGGAAATGTTGGTGCTGAAATTGACAATGAAATTATTGACATACTTGATAATTTGAGATCGAGAAATTTATTAGCATCTGACGAATACGATACTTTGCACCGCGACTTAATCGCGTCGACTTAATTTTATAAAAATATAATAATAAATGTCAGCGACGCTATTACTCGACTCTTGCCAATCTGATAAAGATAGCGCGAACTTTTCAGTAAAGTATATTCCGCCAATAGAACTAAATCGTGAAAAACAATACGAAATTGGATTAATTTCATGTACTTGTTGGAACGCCATGGCAAACGTTAAGACTGGAGTCAATGATGAGTTTTCATTTATAAATACCCTCGATAATACTTGGAGAAAAGCCAGAATTCTGAAGAACGGCGTAGAGGTTGCTAAGGTGAATTTTGAAGATGTTAATAAAAAAGTAAACGAAATTCGAGCAGCAGCAATTCTAGAGAGCACAGAACCTAAATTTGATATTACTGTTATATATCCACCTAAAACTCAGCCTTGGACATCATTTAAAATTCCGCAAGGCGCCTACAATATAACCGACCTAAATAAAACAATAAAAGAACTTATAACAGAGAATAAAGGAAATGCGGATGATTTTGAGCTAGCACCGAATTATAATACATTGCGAGCTAGAATAAATGTAAAAAATGGTATTATGGCTAGCTTTGCATCACCAACAAGCATTGCATCATTGATAGGATTTAAACATGATATTTATCCTGGTCTTATTGATACTCCTATCACGTATGACGGTGAATTTCCAGTAAATATAACTGACGTAAACACAATATTGGTAAATTGCTCTATTGCATCTGGTTCTTATTCAGCCAAAGGCAGCAAAGGGCAAACTATATACAGTTTCTCACCAGAAGTTCCACCAGGATCTCTTATGCAAATTAGTCCTCTTCATATTATTTATTATCCGCTAAATGTTGAAAATCAAATAACAGAAGTAAATATGTAACTGACAGATCAATCTGGAAGACAGTTGGATTTGAATAATGAAGTTGTTACTTATTACGTGCACCTACGCGTTGCGTAGGCGAACAACGGTAAACATATATTTTTGAAAGATTTGACAACAAAATTATACAACCTCAGATATATAATGAAACAGAAAAAAGTTTACAGAAGAAAAATAGTAGGAGGATTTTTCGGAAATATATTTACTAAAATTGTTGAAAATATTCCCGGATTAGCTCGTAAAGTTGCGCCAATTGCACTTGACGCGGGTAAAGCTTTTGCAACTGGAGCTGCATCTGCTGCTGGAACTGCAGCTGGACAAAAAATATCTGATAAAATAAAAGGCGAACCTAAGGCGCATGCAGCAATCAAACAAGTTATTTCGGAAATCGCACCAACAAAAGAAACCCAACGCGCGATGATAACAACAACAAAAAAACTTTTATCACCGAAGGGCGAGCAGATTATACAAAATTTAATATCTAAAGTTACAACGCCGCAATAATTTTATATAACCTAATAAAATAAAAAAATGTCTGTGAAAAATTATCTCGATTTTGCAGAAACTTATGACACAGACAACACAGTAACGGAATTTGAGTATGTTGAATATCTTGATGAAAATTCTAACGAACCCAATAAAACTGGCCAAAGAACATTTAATACACGAGACGAGGACGTATTTCTACTGCCTCACAATGTTAGAAGTTCGTGGTCAGATTATAACAACAGCTGTTCCACCTGCCGCAATCGCAGCTAATGCAGAAGTAGCTCTTGTAAATAATGTTTGGTGTTTATTTAGAAGTGCTCGATATCAGCTGGCCAATCAAACAGTCGAAGATATTTCAAGTCACTTACAAGTTGCAAGTACAGCCTTAAATATTATTTTGTTTTCCGACGATTACTCCAAATCAACTGCAACTAACATGATGTGGTTTAAAGATACTGGACGTGGTATAGCAGAATCTAGAGAATTTATTCACAAAGGTCTTTTGGTACACGGAGCTAATGCCGCTGCAGATGTTGCAATTGTAGTAAATTTTCTTATCGCTAATGCTGGTGCTTTAGGTATAGTCGCACCAGTTGTAGGCGCTAATGCAGACGATACAAAAGTCTCACTTACTGCTGCTTGTAATAATCTTGGTATAACACCACCATTAGCAGCTGCAGACGGCGTTGCAATGTTAGACTTAGTTAATAATACAATTAACCCTCGAAGTAGACGCTACAATGAGGGCTATGCTAAGAGAAAAGCACTTGCAGCAGGATCACGTCAGATTACAATGATGCTGCCGTTAAGTACCATATTTGGCTTTTGCAGGGACTATAATAAAGTATTTCGTGGAGTTAAACATACGCTTATTTTAGATCGAGCAGAACGAGATGATTGTTTTCTCAGATTTGGTGGTGCTGATGTACAATTTGTCATAAACAAACTTGAGCTGTGGATGCCACGAATAACTCCGTCAGTCACTAAAACATTAGAATTAGATAGTATGCTGGAAAAACGCACAAATAAAATTCATTTTCAGCAACATAAAATATATCAAACAGCGGTTCCGAATACCACCGACTACACGTGGCGAGTCACAACAACATCGAGTGAACAGCTACCGCGTCAGTTATTCGTTGTATTCCAGCAACAAGCTCGACGTGGAAGCCAACTACAAAATAATGGAGTATTTGATAACGCTGATGTTAGACGAATATATGCCAGAATAAATTCAAAGCAATATCCAGAACGAGCGATCGAATGCAATTTTGAAGATAACGCCAATAAAAACATTATTAGACCTTACATGAACCTGCTCGACTCAATGCAGAAATATCAAGATACTGGAGATGGGACTCAGATATCAGTAGAGGAATTTCGTACACTTTATCCGATATTTTACTTTGATGTTAGTAAACATAGCGAGCGAGCTGTGGACAGCACAGCTGATATTGAAATTACTTGGACACTCGGAGCCGCTCCAGCAGCGGCGTTAAACGTATATGCGTTAGTGTTAAGCGACAGATCTGTTACAATCGACTCCATTGGAGGTAAAATGACAATACAAGTTTAATCTGTAATCGTTATATAAGATGACAAAATATATTATAAAATAAATAAATTTAACTGATGGTCAAGTTAAAAACTTAGCAGCTGCTGTTGCGAAGCGGAGGCCGGTTTCATTGAAGGTCAACCCGAGTGCTTTGGGGACTTTAACAAAATTATTGCTAACCAAAAATCAAGCAAATAAATACGATCGCAAAAAACCTTTCGTTTTAAATTTAAGAGCTGTACAAATAACTGCGATGTCAAAACATGGCGGTTTCTTCGGTCCGGTACTATCAGTAATAGCCATTACTGCCTAAAATTTTGCCAGTGTTAGGTACATTAGGGCTAGCAGCAGCGTCTGGGATCAGTATCTGGCGCATCAGAAAAGGCAGTTAAAGGTAGTGGAATAAAGAAAATTTTTGTCTAAAGATTAAATATAATGCTTAAACGAAAAACTGTGCGAAAAAAGACAACGACGAAAAGAAAAACGACGACGAAAAAAAAGACACAAGGTGGATTTCTTCCAATAGCCCCATTACTGGCAGGATTGGCGGGAAGTCTACTGCCGGGTCTGTTAGAACGAGGACGAGGACTAATGCTGCCAGGAACAAGGAGATAAAGTCGCGGCCGACTTCATCGGCTCCGTTAAGTAATTTGATATACTTCATGAACTTAAAAAAGTAAAAAATTTTCACGGAGTTTATTCCAAAGATGAGCTTGCGGCGATTGCATCGCCAGCGACATCGTCGCCGGGTTCTTGTGTGATAAATATACAAGATTTTAATGACGGATCTGGTACACATTGGGTAGCTGTTTTTGATAACAACTATTTCGACTCGTTCGGAATTCCACCAAGTGACGCGGTAAAAAGATATATGAGTAAAAACAAAATAATAAATTATTCTTCTAATCAGATTCAACCAGTTGGAACTTCCGCTTGTGGATATTATTGCATAATGTTCATTAAACAGATGACCAAAAATCCAGATTTTTTAAAATTTATTTTGCAATTTGACAAACAACCCTCTCAAGCTAATGACGAGATCGCGATTAATTTTGTATAAACTCCTTGATATAATCAAGGAATATAACAATGTCAACATATTGTCTCAAGTGTAAAACTAAAACAGAAAATAAAGACGAAAAAACGGAAAAAACGAAGAATAATAGAATAATGCTGAAAAGTATTTGCGCAATTTGTGGAAAAAGAAAAAGTATGTTTTTGCCAGCAACAAAGTCCGGGGCGGGTTGCCCGCCTGACGTTGTCAGGGACGTTATTTTAGTAGACGACTAAATAAATAATGACGTGCAACTGCGACGCAGATAGAGATTTATGTCTCGAGCAAAATAAAATTGTTACATATTGCCAGAAATGCAATAACAGAGAAATAATTGGAACGGGTTTAGATATACATAAATTAATTGGCAAACTGCCGAAACCGAAAGGTGGTTGGACATTGCCAGGCCATAAATATACTGGCCCGTGGAATCCGCTTGATGAGCAACTTGACGAAAATGATAATCCGCTGCCAGGACAGGAGCCTTACAATCAGGTTGACGCAATAGCAATGCGTCATGATATCTGCTACAGAGATATTGAGCAATCTAGTGGCGAAACAAAACACAGCTGTGACAAAGTAATGTTAGACGAACTTCGTGAAATGAAACCAGTAAATATCCGAGAGCGTGTTGACCGAAGGCTGGTACAGGGTATTATTGGAGCAAAATATAAACTTGGTCTCGATAGAGACTTATATGATGACCCAGCGACAACGTCGCTTGCAGATGAACTACACAGACCTAAAAAAAAAAAAATTTCCGCGACGCAAGGTTGTAGCAAATGCCGTTGATGACATTTGGGCGATAGATTTAGTTGATATGTCAAATCTAGCTCAATTTAACGTTGGCGCTGATGGCGCTCCAAAGAAATACTTGTTCAATGTTGTCGATGTTTTCAGTAAATATGCATTTAGTGTACCGGTTTCTGATAAAACAGGGACCTCAATGATTGACGCGCTAAAGCACATAATAACAACTATGGAAAGAAAGCCGAATAGAATCTGGACCGATCACTGAGCAGAGTTTTTTAACAAAATGTTCGAGCAGTTTTTGGAACAAAATAACATTAAAAAATACGTTACTGGAAATGAGGGAAAAAGCGTCATTGTCGAGCGATTTAATCGCACGCTTAACGGAAAAATTCATAAGTATTTGACAGCTAAAAACACGAATAAATATATTGACAATTTACATAAAATTGTTGACGAGTACAATAACACAAAACATCGAACCACTAAAATGTCACCAAATGACGCGATTGCAAATCCAATACTAGCGAACGAAAACATGTACCGAAGACATAAATTTAAAGTTGGCGATAAAGTTAGAATTTCATTGACGAAAAAAACGCTTGAAAAGGGATTTACTCCGAACTGGAGCGAAGAAGTATTTGTTGTTGATAAAGTACTTTTAACAATACCAGTTACATACTCGTTACAAGATTTGCTAGGAGAACTTATAACTGGCAGTTTTTACGAGCAAGAACTTCAGAAAACAGAACAAGATATATTTGTTATTGAAAAAGTTATTAGAAAGCGCGGCAACAAAAGTTTAGTTAAATGGCGCGGATATAGCGATAAATTTAATAGTTGGGTACCAACTAAGTCGATTGCATCGACTGCGATTGCATCGACTGAATAATATTATTATAAATTTGCTCGTATTTTATTAGTACTGACCTACATTTTACTGGTTTACATAAAGAAATTAAGTGTAATTTTCTCGCATCATCGACTGGCATTAAATTAAATATTTTAACAAAAATGAAATCGTATTTTATGTTTCTTTGTTGTCCCGATACTTTTACGTTTAGAAAGGGCCTTATAAGTTGCCAAAATATTTGGTGCTCGGCAACGCTAAAATTAAATTTTAATATTTTTTTGGCAATGTGGTACTTAACATCATATCGACCAGTTGTTGGTCTACTTAAATGTTTCTTGCTAACAACAACATCATCTTCGTCATCATCGTCATAGTTATACAAGATATCATTTTCAGCATAATCAGCAAATCTGTCGTCGGTGATATTTTTTAATGTGACATTAGGAACTGAAACAAAATCTTCCGAGTAAAGTTGAGCCAGTCTCTCGATTAAGCTCATTATGATAATAATCTTTTTATCTAATTAATATATAATATGGAAATAAAATATCATTGTCGAGTTAATATACTAAACAAAAATGAATTAGCCGAAGCAGTTCGAAATTGCTTGCTGGGATATAATTTTCATTTTGTTGACGTTATGATAACATTGGGCGAATCTGATAAATTTTTGTTAACAGCAGCGGATAAAATAAAATTTAATACAAATGCAATGATGACAATACGACTAAATCGCGATGACATAATGGAATTTGGTCATAATTGTCTTTCTCGTAATGATATAGAAAATATTATTAATTATCGTATCTCAAACTAAATCTGTCAAATGTCAACATTGACGTTGCTGATCTTCTTTTGTCGTCGGCGACATCTTTTACTCTAGCTGAATTAATTTTATGATATTTTGCTGCAGATGTTATTGATTTAAATTTCATTTCTTCAGACGTTTCCAGATTTATCGAGAAAATTGATTTAGAATATCTAGCACCACCAGTATCTCCTCTTCTACTATTTTCTTGTTGTGTAACCAAATCTAAATTTTCTAGACGATTATCGGTTTTAATTTTGTTAATGTGGTCGATAACTAAATTATTTGAAATAACACCATGAAAAGTTTCGTAAATAAATCTATGCGACTTATAATTGATTTGATCAGTTTTTGTTACTTGTAAATAACCATCATTATTCAAACTTCCAATAACATTTTTTGTTTTTATATTTCGAATAATTCCCTTATCATTTGCCTCATATAGATCAAAGATTGGATGAGGTTGATATTCGTTTTGTAATCCTAAATTTTCGATATTATCATCTGCAATTGCGCCATTTGCTCTATATACTCGTTGTACTTCTGGAATATCACCGACAAACAAGGTATAAATAAAATCTTTTCTAAACATTTCAATTCTTCTTGTATCATTACCTTTCACTGAAATTAAGATACCAATCGGTGTTGGTACGCCAATAGCTTTTTCGGTTGCTATGTTGATAACAGAGCCTATTACATTTGCAGCATATAAGTTATACTTCGGATGTACATGATACATCTCTTGCTCTTCCCCTGTCAGTGGTAGATATCCCAAGATTTCTGTCATTATATATATACAAAATTTTTTCATATCTCTAATTAAAAAAATTAAAAAATTTCAATTAAATAAACAATATTACTATATACATATAATGCTGAAATTGCGAGACATTGCTAAAAAGAGTATTATCAAATCCGAAAAAATTGCTTCAGCATTTTCAGGCTATGATAATAGTTATAAACTCGACGATCAGACTATATTAGCTAATTTTAGCTCTACAAATTTATATCATCTTTTACAACCTGTTATAGCTCAAGAACTTGCGGCTCATAAAAGCATCAAACTCATAGTCCAATATCATACGATTTTATCAAAGTTACACGCAGTTGAAGATGTACTTGACGTAATTTTTGAAACAAAATGTTTTGAGAGCGAAATCTCGGAGCCCTATTTAACAGCTAAATCGAGGAAGATATTAACTGGAACAAACATTGCCATGGTCGCCGATGAAATACATCAAGAAATAAACAAAAAACTAGAAGAATTTACTTCGTCAGGGTCAGGTTGGAAATTCGAAATGATAAAAGCAGTTTTATTTCACACAGCAAAATATAACGTACTTCGCGGCAGCGGCGCTAATAGCGCTGGGTACGTCGATCTTCCTCAAAAAATTAAGAACAAAAAGTGCTGTATAAATGTCAAAAACAACGATGACAAATGTTTCCAGTGGTCTATTCTTTCCGCAATGTTTCCCAAAGAACAAAATTCCGATCGCGTCAACAAGTATTTTCCGCACAAGAACGAACTAAATTTTGATGGCATCAACTTTCCAGTAGCAGAAAATCATATACCAAAGTTCGAAAAACAAAACAGTATCTCAGTAAATGTTTTCGGACTAGACGAACGAGAAAACGTTTACCCTAGATATATCTCAGAAAATGCTTCGCAAAAGACAATAAATTTATTATTTTTTCAGGGACATTACTGTTGGATAAAAAACTTTAACGGATTAGTTGGCGGACAGTACAGTAAAAACAAAAACAAGAAATATTTCTGTTACAGATGTCTACACGGCTTTACTAACAATGAAAGACTGCAAGAGCATCTCAAATACTGCGTCAACGTTCAAAAAATAACTATGCCTAGCGAAAAAGAAAAAATATTAAAATTTAAAAATTATAATCATAAACTAAGTATTCCTTTTGTTATTTACGCCGATTTCGAGTGTCTACTCGTTCCCGTAGCTGGAGCTGAAAATAATCCGAACAAATCAAGTACCAGAAAAATACAACAGCATATTCCTTGTGGTGTAGCTTATAAAGTAGTTTGTTGCGCCAGCGATAAATTTTCATCTCCGATAAGGTTATATAGAGGTGAAAATCCTGCCGTGTGGTTACTAAAAAATTTAATAGACGAAGTTAATACAATTTCTAACAGATTACTTAGAACAGCTCCGATCAGAATAACGTCTAAACAACAACTCGACTTTGATGAGGCAGTTAATTGTCATATTTGCGAACAGTTGCTGGGGGACTCCAAGGTGCGAGATCACTGTCATTTGACCGGCCAATATCGCGGAGCAGCTCATAACAGTTGCAATTTGAAATTTCATTCTCCGGATTTTATTCCCATAATTTTACATAACTTTCGTGGCTATGACAGTCATATCATTGTAGAAGCTTTTGGTGATAAAAACATTAAAGCTAAACTAAAATTGAATAACGTGATAAAATGTATTCCAAATAATTTTGAAAAGTATATGTCGGTGACGCTCGGCAAATTACGCTTTATCGACAGCATGCAATTTATGGCAGCATCATTAGACGAGCTCGTTAAAGGCTGCAGTAATTTCAATAATCTGCGAAGCTGCTTCGGTGAAAACTATGTCGATCTGACAAAAAAAGGTATCTTTCCTTATGAATATCTCGACGATTGGAGCAGATTTAATGAAACTTCTCTACCTAGCAAAGATAAATTTTACTCGCAGCTCAAAAATGAAAATATCAGCGACGACGAGTATAAATATGCACAAGATATGTGGAATAAATTTGCTTGTAAAACATTTGGCGATTATCACGATTTATATCTAAAAACTGATGTATTATTGCTAGCAGATGTTTTCGAAAATTTTCGTCAGGTTAGTCATGCAAATTACGGATTAGACCCCTGTTGGTATTATTCTGCTCCGGGGCTGTCTTGGGACGCTCTACTAAAAACTAGCAAAATAGAATTAGATCTCTTAACAGATGTTGATATGTTTAACTTTATTGAAAAAGGCATCAGAGGCGGAATTAGCGTCATAACAAAAAAATATGCAGCGGCTAATAATAAATATTTGAAAAGTTATGATAAAAATCTTCCGTCGAGTTACATTATTTATCTCGATTGTGTGAATTTGTATGGGTGGGCCATGTCACAGCCAATGCCTTGCGGTGGGTTTCATTGGATAACTCCAAACCAATTTCTTAACGAAACTGAAAAAAATCTTCCGAAAGATATTTCATACTTTGTTGAAGTTGATCTAGACTATCCCAGTTCGTTACATGATCTACATAACGACTATGCGTTTTGCGCAGAGTCGATGACGATTGATTACAGTTTATTATCGCCTGAACAACGAGCAATGACAATAGCAAAAAGTTATATCGTTAACAAGCTAGTTCCAAATTTGTTAGATAAAAGAAATTACGTCATGCATTACAAAAATCTAAAGCAAGCAGTAGATGCTGGACTAATTCTGAGAAAAGTCCATCGCGTGTTAAAGTTTAATCAGTCGCGGTGGATGGCGGATTATATTGACCTAAATACGAAACGTCGTGCCGTAGCTAAAACCGAATTTGAGAAAAACTTTTTCAAGTTAATGAACAACTCAGTGTTTGGTAAGACTATGGAAAATATACGCAGGAGAGTTTCGATTGAGATCGTTAATGATATCAATCGCAGAAATAAATTAGTTAGCGACGATGGTTTTGTTAGTATGAAAATATTTAATGAAAATCTTGCCGCAATACAACGACGAAAGACAAATTTAAAGTTAAATAAGCCAATCTATGTTGGTGCAGCTGTACTTGATATATCAAAGTGGCTGATGTACGATTTTCATTATAATTTTACCAAAAAAATGTGGCCAGATTCGGAGTTGCTATTTACTGATACTGACTCTCTGGTATATGATATAAAATGTGATAATGTCTATCAGAATATTTACGATAATAAAGATTTGTTCGATTTATCAGATTATCCAACATGTAGTGAATTTCATGATAATTCTAACAAGAAAGTTATTGGAAAAATGAAAGATGAGTTTATGTTTGTACCTGTGAGAGAGTTTGTTGGACTAAGAAGCAAAATGTATGCTGTCATATTAGATGACGATAAACTGACCAAGAAAGCTAAAGGCATCCCTCGCGGATATGTGAAAAAAAATGATGCATTTTGAGGATTTCAAAGTTGCTCTTAACAATAGCGTCAGTTTTATTAAAACCAATGTAATTAGGACTAATTATCATAAGCTTGAAACAAATACAATTATAAAACGTGGACTAAGTAATTTCGATGATAAAAGGTGTTGCAAAGACGGACTTAATACTCTCGCGTTTGGACATTATTTAAGTAATATTGTCTAAGCATCAGAATAATGTTTGGAAATTTAACATTAGCCGATGGAGTTAATAGCAAAATAAAAAAAAAAATGGTAAATAACCAACAATTATCATTTGAATTTAATGATGAAGTTTCAGGTATTTGTTTTAGTAAATTTGATAGAATAAAACTTTCTCTTATTAGAACAGACGATAGCGAGTATTTTCCGTATCTCGAAAAATTACGAGATGAGCTTGCACAAAAATATGAACATTTACACGATCCAATAAGCCAAGGTCAGTACACAAAAATTAATATCGACCTGGACAGATCAAAGGTTTTTGCAAAAGGTAGCAAATATATTCTTAGCAAATTAGCAATGAAAGATCTATTTGAAAGTCGCCGTAAGGTATCTGGTATGATTAATTTTTTTCTGTATAATCAAGATAACATGTTATACATAATAGCGAGTGTGAACACATTAATGATAGGAACAGAAATATAGCTTTTTCTGTATATGCTCATGTTTGAAAAAAGGGAGATAATAACGCTAGGGTTTAGTTTAAAATCATTCGCGAGTTGTCGAACGTAAAATATAAGTTATAGCTAAAAATGTTGTTTCTGTTCCTAATTTGATTAATCAGATTTAAGATCGAGTTGTTTATTGTTTCTTAATGAAATAGTATATATAAGACTTACAAATCCTTGTATTTGCTAAAGTATTAGAAATGCCCTTTATGTAAATAATATACTGTATATTTCCTTAAGTCCAACCGTATATAACCGATGAAATACCCAAATCTGGTTGCGAGGGCATATTTTAGTCTGTGCAGTTTTTGTTATTAAGTAATTAGTAAAACAAACAAGATAATCTATGATCTGCTATTTCACATTTGTATCTTTTTGTCTTTTGTTTACTTCCACTTGCAAGAACGCATATACGGTATTCACTTTCCATAGAAATTATTGATTTCTTCTCTGCAGTTCGCTCAGTCGCCATAGAAACAGCCCATTTTGTCTGCTGTAACAACTATAATTACGCCTGGCCAAGCAATTCAGTTCATGTTTTAGCCAGCAGTGGGAAATCCGTTTTATATACAAAATAAAATCATATATTTCTAGATTTTATTATAATAATGATTTTAAAATTAGATATTTTTATCTTTTTTGTCACTTAGTTTAGCCTCGACTTTGAGAGCGAGTGAACCCTTACCTTATGGTCACATGATAATTCCTATTTTGCCTTGGTAATATCCGGTTAAAGTGACACATTGTAAAGTCCTATACTGCTAGCATTAAATTTCGCTTTTATGTGTAATGTGAAATCAAAAATTCATGTATTCTCTTATTATTTATAATATATCGTTTTTAAAACAGAAAATATAATGCAAAATTACGTGTTTTCGTAATGCTGTTTTTGTTAAGTATATATTAACTAATTCAATATATTTATGTAATGGTTCGATAGCTCATTGCTAGCGCGTAGAAACTCTCATCCGGGGGGTCATGGTTCGAAACCTGAGAAAGACATATGTCTGCGGGAGGCGATTTTAGGCCAAGATTTATAATCTATTGGGGGCTCCAGCCCCCCTGTCTTCAGAGTACACCAATCCACTACGTCAACACGTGGTGGATTCACTTTTGTGAATCACCCATTGGTTGATCATTGGGGGTTGGTGTGCTGGCGTGAAGACGGCATTTTCATCATATCATCATCATCATCATCATATCATCTCATCAAAAATATACAGCGGGGGGGGGGTGATATGAGGTCGTGACCTTGTGACTTCACTAAAGGGGTACCCCACACAAGGGCCATTCCAAAAGACACAATCGCAAAACTAAAAATAAACCTAATGAGATTCCAGGTCACAAAGACTAATCAGCCTTTGAGTTTATAGAGTTTCGGTTACGGATATCTAGGAATTCTTGTAAGGCAATAAACAGAATCTGATTGGTCACTAAAATAAGACCTACACGTACGGACAGCCCTCTGAGCCTCTAAAGTTTCGGTTTCGGATATTTAGGGGTTCTCTTGGGGGTAAATATCTAAACAAAGATTCGGAACCTCATTAGGTTTATCTGATATAACTATGGAATGGTAGACCGAATGTCACCCCGCGCTGTATATTTTTGCTTAGAAATATCGTTATCAAATAATATATCAACCATATTATCGATAAATGTCATCACATCATCTGCCCAACCCGCTATTCTCATATCATTTTCAGTCGCGAATAACCATACTGACCCATATTTCGGTGATATATGATAGCCTACATTTTTAATACAATCGCTTATTATATTAGATTTTATACCGGTATATGCTGACGCTGCTTTGATCGAATTAAATCTTTTACAAAATCTATTTGTTAGATCAAATCCAACATGTCTTATTAGTATGACATTATATATATATATATACTATTTCATTCGTTTAATATAACATTTTGACTAATAAGTAAGAGAGACTGTTATAAGTAGTAGATGTAGTTGATGCATCCTATCTCAGAGACCCTCCCTGCCCATAAAGCATATTTTTGTCAGAAAATGTGTTAGAAAGAGACTTATCATGTGAAAGTCATCATTTTGAGCTAAAAAGGGCTGCTGACAAAAATGTTAACATACAACGTTTTGGGGGGCAGGGGGGTCTCTGGGATAGGATCATCAACTACATCTACTACTAGGGTATCTTCATTTGGCTCACTGTGTACAATCTTGTCCTCATTTCCAGCTCACTGTGTACAATCTTGTCCTCATTTTCAGCTCACTGTGTACAATCTTGTCCTCATTTCCAGCTCACTGTGTACAATCTTGTCCTCATTTCCAGCAACATCATCATATTCATACAGGCCCTTAATTCTTAGATGTTAAGCTTTATTTATACTGATACTGCTTGTATGGGCCCCCCTCTAGATAGGTGATGTTAGTTGCAGAAGTGTATTTCCCTTAACACGAACTTAAATACTACTAAAATAAAATTTTGTTCAGATTTTCGTGCGGAAGAAATGTCGCATATAACTGTGCAACCTTAACCTTTGTTCGATAAAGCTCATTTAAAACAAGAAGTATAACAACTCTATGACTTCTAATGTATTATCTAATATAGAATAGATATTAAATTGCCTATCATGTTTATTGTTTGCCTTTTTACTTTATGAATCTGCAAACTGACAAAATTAAATTAAATTATTAAACAATGTCCACAATCGGGGCTATACATAATGAAGTATAGACTATGATAACATCTATTCACCCCAACAGCATGTGTGCCGATATTGTAATTATTCATTATTTAAACCAACACCTTGTTAAGTTGAAAACATGTTCAAGCTGACAGTATTGTATGACCCTTATAACCGATAACCTTTAAGACTGACATTTATTATATTTATCAGTTAGAGAAATGTCTGCCCCAATGCACAATTATGTTTACGTAACTTACCATTTTAAGACTTTCTATTGTGTTCCATGATCCTTTATATTTTATTTGACTTACAAACGTACGCTAAAGCAAAGTGATCGGAAATCGTTCCTACAAATTTTATGTGATCTGCCATAACTACTAACATTTCGGTGGATATTTGCTGTAAATTTAAATTAGTGGGATTCGGAGAGTCTTTAAGACAGGAGTGGGGTGTAGAAGGAAAATTAACTGAACTGTTTCATTTTCCCTCTGACTGTGTTAATGAATAGAATTCTAAATAGGAACCTGATTAGTCTCTTATGTGTCTGATTCATTTTTATAGCATAGCTTCAGATGTTTAATCTCGGTTAAAAGTCCTGTCTATAAACGTTGGAAACCTAATAACATGAATACATCCAAGCCACATATATCCGTAATCAATGTTCATATATTATATTATTTATTTCATGTATGCTGTGTTTCGTTTGCTTACTGCTTCTCTATTTTCATCTGATAATTTTAACTGAAATCTTTAATTATTTTAAAGACTTAACAGTAATTTCGGCACACAATTGCGCCACTTGCTGGTGGCAGATATAAACATAAAGAACGACCATTCCGAGATCTGCAATCTCACCGGCATGTATCCCTATACATTTTATATTTCAAATGAAGGATCCAAATATCTTGAATTTTAAGGAGGGTGAAAAACGGTTTCATAAAACATTGTGTCTTCAAAATTAAGATTTAGAGCTATCGTGTTGATCACACTTTTGATGGTCACGGAATTAATACCTTGTAGAGAGAGTTAAAAATATACGAAAATCATAAACATAACTTTTAAAATCGTACTCTTATGTAGTTGTTTTTATATTCTTTAGTAATAGGCTGAGGAATTGCTCGAAATTCGAGTATATCCTCGACTTTTATTTAATAATGATTTTGTTAAAGATTGCGCTGAGGCAGATTATGAGAGAACAGACAAGCAGGGGCAATTAATCCGAGACAGACCATAACCTGAACAGGAACATTGTCTCAGTAATGAATAATAGACCTGAACAGGAACATTGTCTCAGTAATGAATAATACACCTTGAACAGGAACATTGTCTCAGTAATGAATAATAGACCTTGAACAGGAACATTGTCTCAGTAATGAATAATACACCTTGAACAGGAACATTGTCTCAGTAATGAATAATAGACCTGAACAGGAACATTGTCTCAGTAATGAATAATAGACCTGAACAGGAACATTGTCTCAGTAATGAATAATAGACCTGAACAGGAACATTGTCTCAGTAATGAATAATAGACCTGAGGAACACTCAGTAATGAATCCTCAGGAACATTGTCTCAGTAATGAATAATAGACCTTGAACAGGAAACATTGTCTCTGTGGTAAAAATACTTTTTTCTAAAGAAAAGAAAACTAGATTAATAGGCAGTAGCTCTTATTTTCTGCAGATTCTCATATCGAAGTCGAATTATGTGCAGATTTTCATATCGAAGTCGAAGTATGTGCAGATTCTCATATCGAAGTCGAATTACGTCCTTTTGGCTTCTTAAGAACTAGTTTATACTTTTTCAGTCTTAACTAGATCCATATACAATGTCGATGGAAAATTTTGAATACATGCTCTTTAGTTAAGACTGTGTTCTTGGAGTTAACAAATTTAACATTTATCAAGTGAAAGATGTCTGCTTAAGAGAGCAATTTTTAGAACTGTAGTGAAATCCCAATTCGTACAAACTTCATACACTTGTAACACACACATCATAGTATTAGTCTGGGAGCGATACAGATAGTACAATACGGTACGAACAATAAATCCCATACTAACATTATCATTCAAATACTGTCCAACAATGGCAATTTATCGGGAGTCCCGTTGAATGTTATTGATAACTTTATCGTTCAGGCACAATATAATTGTTTTCATCACATAGTACAAACGAATCGAGTATTGTTGCACATTTGTGAACAGCAGCACTAACTTGCCCTCCAGTCTGAAGATCAAATCATCGAATTTAAACAAAGTAAGTAACATAATTGTTTACGGAACCAGCTATGAATATTCATGAAATCAATAATAGTTTCTTTTTCATTCAGTAATTCAGTCCTTACGTATTATATTGAATGATAAAGCTTTTTGTATGTCTGTAATTATCTTGTTTTAAATTATTTCATTGGATTTAAATGGATGTATTGTGTGTAAATATATTACACATCAATACAGAGCACAGAATTAATTAAAAATCAAATTTAAAATTAAAATTTGTCCTATTATATTTACAGGAGAATATGGTAAGGTCTACCGTCCTAAGTAAAACAGATGGTGTTATTTGTTTTATTTAAATACGTATCATCGCAGTAAGTCACGACACCAGAATGTTGATTCAATTTAGTCGACAGTGATATCAGTTCCATTATGAACTTTATACATGACATCATTTTTATTGAAATCGTTCAATACTCTTCTCGTCATCATTCTACCACATGAAACGATGTTTGGTATGAACTTTTCGTATAGCATTTTGCTGACTGTCTATAGTTACTAATTAATAAGAGACTCGATTTGATTCGGTCATTACTTTTGATTGTATATTAATTAAAAAGAGACTCGTTTTTTATTCGGACATTACTTTTGATTGTGTGCTAAAGTAAATCAATAACTTAAGGCAAATTACCTGTTTCGGTTGAAATTAGGGTTTTATGTTATTTTATACTAAATAATCATGCAGCTCTAACACTTATCCAGTTTTACATATAAATAGACAGACAGAACTATGAATGGATGGACCGATGGATTGCTGGATACTATTGGCATAAGGACAAACAGATAAAGAGACCTCTGTGTACTTTTCGTGTCACTGTCGTCTACAGAACAGGTTAAAACACAACAGGATTAATCACCAAATACGTTTGATACGCCTTTATGAAAGTCTTTCCTTTTCACGAGTTCTACTTTAGAACATTGATCAACACCGACCGATATGCCTGCATCTCAGTATAGACTCTTCTGCACACTGTATCTTTTAATTGGAACTTCGGCTTTTTTCCTTGGTGGAACAGTAAAATGGATGAAGTTTCAGGATAAGGTATGTTTATGAAGAATCACATTGTAGGTTCAATTCTATACTGAAGGTCTATGTAAAATGATTCTACTTAGATGTGTTTATTACGTCCGTAGATATATCTTGGCGTGGACACAATATGGAAAGCTATTATTGATTGCAATGTTTAGCCTATTTTTACCACCGTCAGAATTTTATGAATCTCGTTAAACAAGCAAAGCCTAGCAAATACTTCAACTAAGCTGACTAACATGAAATTACTTTTTCTTATTCTTGTACAAAGTATATAAACATAACAGTAATAAAGTCGTATAAAAATTCTCCATAGCCATCATTTTAAAGGGCCTATGACTGTATATGGTACGACTAGACAGTTACATATGATTTGAATAATTGCGTATATTGTTACGTCCCCAACTATAAGGGGTTCCATTAGCCCCATGGACATGATAAAACGAAAATCTGATATTGCGAAAGGGTTATAGTATGTGCAGGAACAGAACAGCACGTCCGCATTTAAAGACTATCATGTCAACCCTCCGCATTATGTGCACGCTCCATGTCGCTGGGTAACATGGATAATCAAGGCGTAGCAAGTTTGCGATGGACGAAACAGCTCCGCCGGGGAGCGTCGCTCTCCTCCCACCAAAAGAATACCACGGTCGTCCGTATCGCCCGCACTTAAAAACGTCTTTGGGGTAATTACAAAATCTCAAACGCGACCTCAAAACCATTCATCGTACGTGTACCATTCTCTTCAAGGAATTTTGGGCTTGTCCGAAATATCTATTAGAAATCGAAGCGTTTGGGTGGGTTTACAACTTCATGATATCTCGTCTGCAGTGGAAGGGATGATGGCATTTTATTAACCCTGTCAGATGGCCCCATGTTCACTGTGATATATGACTTTTACAACTTTGGAAGCCCAGTCTCATGTGGACTTAAAGGCTATGCAGGTAACAAGGTCTGGACTCTCTCTCCTCCTCAACCTTATTACACCATGTACTTTGTTTTGGGTCACCGTGCTTCTAAGGAATATTCACGTTCTGCACTTCTCCAGAGTAATTTCGGTCACACTGGATGTAAGCTCAAGTCCATACAACAAACCCGGGACATGCCCTGTTCAATATGGCTTTAATTTGCCAAATACATAATTTCATATGTATTTGGTCCTGCACTTGGTATATGACACGCCCAAGCAACTTTGTTATAATATACGAATCGTTCAAGGTATTTTAAACTTTATTTATTTACCCTTCTTGCATTATCTACAACAAACCCCAAATTTCCAACATGTCACTGTTTTTTCCTGGCATTATTGTCATGCAATTCTTTATGTCTGTAAAGATACAACTTAACAATGTAGTGGGTGTCTTCTGTTGTAATTTGGAATCGGTTAAGATAAACTGGGATCTCAGAGTCTTCTCGCAAAACATTAATTTAGGAAGTGAGGTTCACTTACAACCTGTTTTACTGTACAGGAAATGAACAGTAAATCAGGTTGTAAGTGGCCATCACTTCCTAAATTAATTTGTTTTGGGTACATTTTTTGCTTTGGTGTTGAGTGCTGCAATTGACTTCAGCGAGGAGAAGGTGCTTATTGCAGTTCTTCCGAAATTAGATTATGTAATATATAGACATATGCAAAAGTAAAAGCGACCCTTATCGGAAAGGCGGTATGGCGTAGTTTGGGTCGGTACTATTTGCAGACACTTGAAAATTGCTAGATTGGTATGTGTACAGCTCAGGTGGGACATCAAACCTTGTGATAAAACCATTTACTAGCCAATGGGCGATACTTTTGCTCTCTTAATGAGACAGAACATATCCTTCGACCTCCAGTGTAAATTAATCAGCAATGTCCATTATGTATCGATTTAATGCTCTGGTAGGGGCTCTCCAATATCGAGGTTGATTATGTTTCATCAGCGCGCCATAGTATTCTTGCATCGGGGCCCTTCTTTGTTTACATACATCTTATCTTGCCAAATACTCTCATCATCACACGGTGATCCAAAGAAATAAATTCTACTTTTTACTAAGGCCTGGGGAAGAGGATAGGGGGAAAGGGTGGGTGGGTCTGACACAGCTCCAAGAAATCGATTCGGAGGCGTTGATGGACAAACACTCAGGAAGTTTCCATTCATTGGTAATAGAGTACATTCTTTATCAACATTAACTGGTTAAGTGTCAGACAGTATTTCCATAGGGTTAAGCTCTTTGATCTATGGTGTCTTTTCCACTTTCATCCATTTCTTAGTGTCATTAAATAGGGATCTCCTGATTCAGCTGCCTCAATTAAGTTAGCACTGTAGGTGTCGTTCAGCTTCATTATTATCAATAATGCGAATGGCAATCTCCGTCCTCTTCAAACCTGTAACATTCTTCTTGATGCTTCCTACAGTTACCACAACCTAAGCAAATGATCAATACATACGATATAACAGATACACGATGTTCCACGTGATGAAATCCGGGATAGAGAATACACACTTCTTATGGGCTTTGATATATAACGAAGGTGTAAAGACACAACTGCTGGAGTCATAAGAGGAGCTGTTTGGAGTGTTTTGAAATATAAAATTCATGCCAAACTGCAATGATGAGTTCGCAAGGTGAACTGGTTTCTCAGCTAGTAGTATTTTGAAGTGATTAGTAAAAGCACATACAAAGAAGAACTTGCGATGGGTGACGCAGTACCGTTCTTGTGCTGGACATGACATTCGGCTGGCTGTAGCTACGGCTCTCTAGTGGCCATCTTAGTGCTTGATCTATCCATGTCAAGAATAAATAGATGTTCTCTTGCTGTATATGTATGACTGGAGTTAATAATGGTTGGTTCTTCAGCGCATCGTAGGCACTCAGCTGCTCAGCATTCGAGACAAATGGAGCACCGTTTCGTGGGAGCATAGAGTGGAGAAGCAATCTTGCATAACCAAGGGCGAACCTTCTTTAGTACTGTTTTAGGACCAGGAAGGACTGCAGATCTTTAACGTTGGTGAAAGTGAGTTCCTGAGGTGTTCTGGAATGTCTAGTGAACACTAGTTCACATGACTGGTTTCATGGCTCATACCTATGGCTTCTCTTCCATTTCAACGTGTTTACTAAGATGGACTTTCTTTAATAACTTTACTTATATTTATATTTTAAATGCAGGGCATAGATTTTCTGTTGATTTTCACCAGCACAGCTCTGACACTGAGGGTATGAGTCGAAGAACCTGACTTAATTTTTCACTAACCGGTAATCCTGAGGTTCTCTTAACATGTAACCTGTGGCAAAGATCTGATGATACTCCTGTGGCAAAGATCTGATGATCCTCCTGTGGCGGATTGTCTGACGACAACACGTTTCCTTGCCCTGCCAGTACTTTTATTTCTGCTTCACTCATGAAGTATATTCCAAGCAAAACAATGTGCCCGATAGGTGCTTTATAACCAGTATATTTCCATGTCCGTTCAGCTATGTGAAGTTTAACCCATATATTATAACATCATTTCTACATTTTATAAACATCATCTGGCAGAACCACTACTCTGCAATCCTGCTTCGTTAGCAAGCTTAGTAAAGATGATTATGGAATCTGCTCACATATTGACTACCGCCTGGGTTTTGAACCAGGATGGATCTGCTTTAACTTTCCAAGACAGTGATCTTAATTTGCGTATTGGCCATGGTTTTTCAAGAACATACTTGATCACTTTGGTTTCCCTGCTGCTGCATCCGTGAAGTGGATTGGAAGATCGTGGCTTCTCTGGGCAGTCCTTCTCGAACTGACTAGTCGCACCGTACTTAAAAAATAGAGCTATCTCCTCTAGTACAGTGTTGTCCCTCAGCCACTTTCTTCAAAATAGATCTTCTTGGTGCAGCACACACTAGACAAGAAATACATTTATAGTGCTTTTGATCTTTCTGACCTTTACTAATTCCACATTCAACTTTTATGTGTAGCTTCCAAGTCTGACATCTAGTTGCAAATACTAACGCAATAAATGGGAATTATATTGATTATATTTATTGCCAATTGTGAAAGCACGAAATTGCGTGCTCTGAAAAACTGTTGACAAATGGTCTTAAACTAAGTAACAGAAAAGAACGAAAACCATCAAGTTTTGTAAAAATCAACAAATAATTTTCCCTATAATACAAAGTGAAAATTTAAAAGAACTTACAGCATTGTGAATTAAATATCAAATAGTCCTAAAAGTTATTTCACAAGTCCAAATGTATAGAGTTCCAATTGAATTCCAGTGTTGAACGTGTTGATGTGCCTGTAGTTTCTTATGTGCTAATGTACCAATGGTCTGGAATGTGGTAATGTGTTAACAGTCCATTGGCGTATCACAATAATATAATCCGAAATGTCCTTGAACGAAATTCGCTATAGTTCCAAATTAATCGTTTAGTCCAAATTTATTTTTGAGCACTTTATACTTCCAGTGACTAATAACTTGAATAAATAAATCCACCCAAATTAAAAACTGAAAACAACAGTAAGACCGATTTCGCTTCGGATGCTAAGGCAAGCATGAATAATCCTTAAGTAAACAAGTTCATGTACCCTACCACTTGGCCTAGATCGAAATTACCATTGTCTGGAAATACTCTGTCACTTCATGGAAAATATCTTTCCTGGAACATTCCAAGGTCAGAATCAAGACTGTATCTTTAACTCAAACTGACGTAGACATGTTTACAATTAATAATGATCTGAATATTTAATCTGTGATCATAGAGAAATATTAGCTATGTATTATGTTGTTTACACAATAAATGTCTCTGGTTAGGTAGACCATTAATTTGATTTTGGACTAAGGTCAATTATAAAATACAGATATACACAGCATATAATCACTGAAGAAAGCCACCAAACAATACAAATTATATATATATATATATATATATATATATATATATATATATGCAGTATATATATATATATATATATATATATATATATATATATATATATCACTAGCATCAGTATATCCACTTCTTTAGTTATGCTATAAGTACGTATCCTTCTGTAAAACGACTGCTTTACCGTGGTGGACAGACGTGCCGGGCAATTTGCTTTCAGGTCACACACTGTGAGTTCATAACTCCTATGAAATTACTCTGACTTCAAAGATTCTTCTTTAGAAATCTCTCTTAACCAGACTCCAACGTCTGCTGTGTTAAATTTGTAATCAAATTAATACTTGAAAA
>JAECUM010016719.1:0-44332 GCA_016617855.1 Megalonaias nervosa
TAAGGAACAAATGTACACCACTTCCAGTTACCTTCTCTCTAGTCGACCTTCCGGACCTGTTTGCAAATTTCTTCCGTGACAAAGTACAAACCATCAGAGATAAACTTGACAACACAGTTTCAGTTGACTCGTCGTCACCATACAGTTGCGATACAGAATTTCAGCGGCAACAGTTAGCAGCATTTGAACCTGTCTCTATGGATTTAGTACGTACAATCGTGATGAAGAGTGCACAAAAGTCATGTGAACTTGATCCGATTCCGACGTCACTGCTGCTAGAGTGCTTAGATCCAATATTGCCTTCACTAACTGATGTTATTAATACCTCTCTCTCATCTGGGGAATTCCCATCATTTTACAAAACTGCCATTGTAAAGCCTCTGCTGAAGAAACCAACACTCGACCATAATGATTTAAAGAACTACCGCCCAGTTTCTAAAATCCAATTCATGTCAAAATCTTAGAAAAAGTTGTTCTATCACAACTTGTATCTCATCTGAATTCAAGCAGTCTTTTTAGCAATGTATAGTCTGCATATCACCCTTGCCACAGTACTGAAATTACTCTTCTGAAAATAGTCAGTGACCTTCTCTCTGCTTTGGATAGCGGAATGATTACAGTCCTCACTCTCCTTGACTTGTCTGCAGCATTTGACACTATAGACTATGTTATATTACTTCACCGTCTCCAGCATTTATTTGGCATTCATGATACGGCCTTACTATGATTTAAGTCCTACTTGGTCAACAGGACACAAATTGTGTCCGCAAATGGTAAACACTCCAGCCCATTTGATCTATGCTGTGGTGTTCCACAGGGGTCTGTTCTTGGACCTGTTATTTTCATTCTATGCACTCAGCCACTCTCAAGTGTCATAGATCATCATCCAGTGTCTCACCAATTGTATGCTGATGACACCCAAATATACAAATCTACCCATCCAACTGAAGTTGAAGCTACCATCCAAGGCGGAGAGAGGTGCATTTCTGATGTGAAATCATGGATGACATGTAACAAGCTGCCGATGAATGATGATGAAACGGAAGCCATTCTGATTACAACACACAGACTTTCTCATTCACATCCTTTACCGCAGACAATAAATATCAGCAACACCAACATTAAATTCACACAGTCAGTACGAAACCTCGGTGTTACACTTAACAGTACTCTCTCATTGCTCCAACATGTCATGAACGTATGCAAGGCTCCATATTTTGAGCTGAGATGCATCAGCTCCATTCGCAAGTATCTTTCAATTGATTCCACTAAAACTCTTGTGTGTTTCTTAGTACTTTCAAGACTGGACTATTGTAACTCAATTCTGTCTGGTTCGTCTCAATATCTACTCCAGAAACTTCAAAAAGTTCAAAACACAGCTTCTCTGATCATCCTTAGAGTACCACGATCAGAGCATGCCTCTCCCCTGCTCTCTACCCTACACTGGCTATCCATACGATCCAGAATTAAACACAAAATTTGTTCTCTGTGCTACGTTTCACTGACGGGCTCCAGTCCAACATACCTATCTGACCTCACCCATGTGCACACACGTGCAATATACTTACGCTCCTCTTCTGACACTCGTATTCTCATTATTCTCACTATGAAAATGAAATCATATGGACAACGCTCTTTTGCATACCAGGGCCCAGCAATGTGGAACGAATTGCCCACTGCACTTAGACACAAAGACAAAGTGATCTCATTCAAGAGCGCTCTTAAAACTCACCTATTTCAACTGCAACAACAGACTTAAAGACCTAATAATGTATACTTATAATGTATCCTTACCTTAAATATTTACAGCATGTTTTCTGTTTCTTATTTCGTGGTGTTTGTTTTTATTTTTGTAATCATCTCATTATATATGTTTTTTAAGTGTTGTCAAATGTTGTAATGCGCTTAGAGCTTCTAAAGATTAGGCGCTATACAAAGTCCTCATTATTATCATTATTATTATTGTTATTATTATTATTATTATTATTATTATTATTATTATTATTATTATTATTATCTTATTATCTAGCCTGTAATCAATCGCTTCGCTAAAATAACAAACGCTCAAAATATATTTTTACATCTAGAGTAATACTGTCTGAGATACGTCCATGTAATATACAAAATAATGTCAAGATACTTAATGTTTTTTTCTATTTCCTACCTATTGCAATAAAAGACATGCGCAAAATGAGTTGTTCAAAGATTTGCATGAATGTGGTTTCAGCCGTATGAATGGTTTCGTAATAAAGTACCAAAGGCTGTATAAGAGGCATTTCCTTAACGTCTTACCTTATATAGTCATTCACAGATTGGCTTCGCACTTTAGACTGTTTGGTTATCTTATCACGTTTACAAACATAATAGACTAATTCGATTTCGCTGGTAACAATCGTTACCGTATATATCTGGTTTACGTTAGAGAGAGACTACTCTCAATGAAGCTCAAATCTATTGCAAGTCTAAAATCGGTTCAAAACTGCACACAATTGGATAAATTAACTCATTTGTTTGTCGTAGGGCATAAATAAAAGAAAACACAAAAGGGATGATATATCAAGAGTAATACATTATATATATATATTCCCTGCACAGATTCACGAATGGTACTCAAAACACGTCTACAGCAAATTGCTTGTGGTTGTGGTTATATGTGTTTAATTTATATTATTTCATGGTACTAGACATTGCATAAACACTGAATAAACATGAACTCATGATTAGACTCCGTCGATTCGTAGCTTGAATTCACTAATTTATTCATTGACCCAGTAGTTTATTTCCTGAATAGTAAACTCCAAACCTATGCACGGTGACCAACACATGTAAAATTGTGTCGGGTACTGCTTGCTGGCCTAATATACACTTAACATTTTATAATCTATGTATATAATACTACTGTGTTTGCTTTGATAAGCATTCTACACATTAGAGGGCATTGATATCAATAAGAAGTAGCGAAAAGAATTGATAGCAACGAACCGTGCGTTTCTCAGCTAGAACGTGGCATTGTAGCATAAATAAGAGAAAGATAATACAAATTAGACAGGCAGTCATTTAAGCGCGAGATATCTACCATTATGGGCACAGCGTCCATATTCTAATGCTATTGGTAGGTTCAACAATCTCAACGGTCATTTTCTAGTCGGTAAACCTAGTAAACTGAGTCCTGTCCGTCACAGACAAAATACCCGATAACAGAGGGCTCTGACAAGCTCTGTCCTTGATATTTTAATACGGATTGGCTTTGCAGAATCATCAGCAAGTCATATAGAACATTTCGACATGAATGGTTAATAATTCCCGCATAAAACGAGACTGTGGTTTGTTTGATAGAATTAGTATATCTCTTTCAATACAAGATCTAGATTTTGACTTTATTGAAATCAAAGCATTTGTAATAACTCTATTTGATATTGTTGCTTGGTTTTGAAACTGTAAGAATTAGTAATGAAGTGTCAGTTTCCTCCCAAAATATGTCGCATACGAAGTGATAAGGATTTCTGATCAGACTTATGAGAGTTTTAAAAGTTGTGGCACACTGTGATTTGGATGTAGTTGAGAGGAAGACTTACAAGCAAATGAAACTTTACGAGCCAAGGAATACTTATCATCAGTGGAAGCAGCATTTTCCAAAGTATACACCTTTTGGTCATCAAGATATTTCTCGACATCACTACGGATGGTATTCTTGAACTATTCAATTAATATATGCCGTCTTAGTTATCGAATTGGTTTCAGCCTACATGATCGAATACACCTTATCAAATAATTGTCATATTTCTATTCCAAATTCAACTTGGTTTCGTTAAGCTTCTTGTCTATAATTCCTTAAACCCTGTCGATATGTTCCCGGTACAAACTCATAACCCTTCAAGGTAAATTATTAACCACATCGTAATCATCACATTTTTGTACCTACCATGACGTGTAGACTCCACGAGTTTTGCCAGTAAGCACACTTTGTAATAACAAAATCCAGTGTCCTCTTGGCCACTTAAAGTTTTCAGCAATATCTCAAAGCCAAGAAAGTATTTATCAACTTCTTTTTCTTAGAATCGGTTTACTAACATAATATTTATGATAACATCAAAATCTAAACCTGCGTATAAACAGGAGAATGTGCTCCGCGTGCCAGTTCTAATAATTTTAATATATATTGCATCTCCTTTTCTTTGCATTTGTATTTGATTCTCTTTTTGTTCGATCTGTATTTGCATTTTGCCGCTCCTTTGGATGCCTCTGCAATTTCTCTTTCAGCTATCTTTGTCTTTATTTTTTTTTTTCTCTTTCTCTGCAATCATTTATCTCTCTCTTTCCTCTTTCTGAATTTCATTTCCATTATTTCGTTTTGGAGCTGAAACTTCCTTAATTCCAAATCCATCTGGATTTCAACTGTAATATACTTAATTTAACATCAAAAGCATTGACAGACTTACCAATGAAACCCGAAGCGATATTATCCAAAATCTCCTTTGCCACCAAATACTTGATCAAAATATTCTTTATTTTTTGATTTGTTGAAGATGCAGTCGCCTTAGCAAGATCAAAATATCTGACACGTTCAAGCAACTCGTCCATTTTCGTAAACTCTAACCTTCCTGGGAAGGGATTGATGCAAAGTTTACCGGATTAGATGACTTTATGAATGCTTGCTTCTTTCACTTAAGATTTGTTAACTCTATGAAATTAAAATCTTTAGCATGGACAATGACAATTCCGAAACAAACTCACTGTTAAATTGTAATCTCTCTGAGTTATTTTAAAGAAATTCAGAAAACGGACAAGCTGAATATTTCTGTTACCTCTCCAGGTGTTCAAGCTATGTAACAGAAAGAACGTGGAACCAACAATATTACTAAAATTCAACATACATTTTATTTACGTAAGATACAAAGCGAGAATTCAAAAGACACTTAAGGTACTGGAATTAAATTCCAAATATTTCTAAACATCTTATCAAATGTTCAAAGGTAAGGAAAGTTCTGAATGAAAACAAATAGCCTTATATGTCATACATGTTTTGAGTGCCCTTATATTCCAATGATGCTAGCCAGACTATCTTTGAATGAATTCAAAAATCTCCCAAAAATCTTTCTTTTAATCCAGTCAATGCACAGTTTGTAGCTTACTTTCCTTCTTTTAGGCTTAAAACGTCGTTCGCTCTCAGAAACATATGAAAATAATAAAACGTTAATGCTTTCTTGACATGGTTCCCACAAGGAGGAGCAAACAGCCTTCAGGATACTGACAAGTAAGAAAATATTTATCTCTTTTACGTCTTCTCTGCCCACCACCTCTCAGGCCAATAACCTTACTCGATGAGTTTCCTGTTCGTATTTCGTCGCATGTTTTGTTCTTCTTCTGAGAGTGATAAATGTGAGGAATTTTGGCTTGAATGGTACGGAAAACAAAATGTCTCGCTCAGTTCATATTGTGAAAAGGCAGTTTACATTAGATGTTAGAGCCTAGTAATTCTTAATAACATTCTTGTAAACCTATTGATTTTTCAGTATCTTTCATGCCCCTTTTCACAGGAATGTTGCACATATGTCATTGTGAGTTTTCCTTGAATTTATTTATCATGGTCTAAGTGGGTATCAACAAAGAAATCGTACACTCTCAATGTAGTTAAAGATACATATTTATGCATGCTGTTGTCTGTGTACAGTTGTTATGTGACTGATGTAAAACGAGAGCCCACGTTCTGGTGATACTCACAATGACTGATGCATGAAGAAATGTAAATTTAATTGTCAAAATGATGTCAAGGTTATATTGTTGAACATAGATAGAATAGGTAGGGCAAAGGAGAAGTTTACATCACAACTTCTGATTGGTGTTTACAATTGCAACCGTCTATCGATCAATCGCCATAGAGAGATTACTAAATCAGTTCAATACTTTCATAAGGTTAAAAAAATATTTTGAAAATTGTTTAATTTTCACTAATGGAACAAAAGGCATATTCAAATTATGCATCTAAACTTTCCAAATTGTCATGCAATATTACGAACCTGTGATTCAGTGTTTAAAGAAATGTTTTCACTTCAAACTGTCGTTTCCATTGCAGCTAGCACTGTTAAATACCCAGATGTATCAGTGCAAGGTGTGTTGAGATTTTCGGTCGACTCGTACATGTTTTCTTCTTGTTCCGGTGTACGTTGTGGATCATCATTATTTGAAATATCAACTACCTCATATCCATCCTTCGACAGCATTTGAGTCACATCTAGAGACCAGGAGCTTAAGTTTGATTTCTTATTTTGAGCGATGTTTGAACGACCTGTATTTTTCTCTTTACTCGGAGGTGTCGGAGGAGGTCTTTTTAGTGCAATAGGTGTCAGATATAAATCTTCGTGTACAATACGTTGTTCTGCAACAACAAGAAAGAAGATTTACTGATAAAATACTACTAAATGCTTTATTAATAAAATACTACCAAACTAAATTGTCGTTGATAAATAAGACTGTGCTGAAATGGGTGTATATCCTAAATATTGTACTTTCTAAGCCTACTGATCTTCTTTGTAGAATGATTTACATGACACTATACTTAGACGAAACATTAAATTAAGGCACTTGCCACGGAAATGATCTTTTAAAAAAAGAAAGGGTGAAATTGTCCTATTCAGAAGAGACATTCCATATATCCCTAGATAATGTAATGTTTAATGTTAAAGAAGGACCGATATAGTTATTTCCATCCAGCATAAATTGATACTTCGTTCGATTCCTGTGCAAATGCAACGTACAACCATTAACGGTTGTAACAGAGACCGTAACATTAAACATAATAGTTTACGTATTAAAACACTAAAGTAAATAATGCAGCAATGGAATGAGATTGGGAAGTTAATTTATTAAGTATTAGAGGAGAATTGCTCTGACATAAAACAGATGTATCATGGGAAAGATGCATGACTAAGTCAAAAATATCATTACACAAATAAGTGGATTGTGTAAAATTGTTGTCAAACAAAATGAGAAACTTACTTCAAATAAAATTAATATGCGAGGTAGTTTCATGATTATATTTTCATTGGTCATTAAACTTTTACACGTAATTCATCATACTTTATATCCATGTTCCAATTATATCTATAATAAAACAAGCACAAAACAATATCAAATACTTTGCTTATACCTGCTTGATACTATTGGCATTCTTCCGCTGAATCCATATCAAACATGCAAAGACGGATACGAATGTAACGACAGCTGCCTTGGTGATTGGAAGGATATGAAAAAGCTCACTCTCTGTCTCTAAATGTAACACAAACTACTATATATATGTATATATATGTATATATATGCTTGTAGCCATATATGTGTATATATGTAAGTTATGTATAGTATATATATATATATATATATATATATATATCTGTGTTTGTCCGACTGTGTTTGTCAGTGTGTTTTGCCAGTATATGTGTAGTCAATTTTCCAGGATGGTCAGAACAATAAGCAGTCCGAAGTATATTATAGAACACAAATTTATACAAAAAGAGGAAGAACCCAAATAGCAAAATGGTTCGTCAAATTTCAAATCAAGGTGCGAAAAAAAATATAACTAAGATTCGATCTCAGCATGAATGCGCATTTTTTATGCGCCGCATTTTATGAAAAGTTTTAAAAAATGCTGTTTCAGTTGCTGATGCATTATTTGTGTTGCTATTCTTCTGAGATTTCAAGAGGAACAGTAATGAAAACTCTCAGGAATACAACAGGTTTCTTCCTGTTTTCAATATTAACATAAGTACAGGTGACTACTTTCTGATTCTTTGATCAGCTACGAACTCAAATGGACCAATAGTCCATTCTAATAACCTATATTGAAATGCGCAAATGCATCCAAATACATAAATGTAATAAAACATTTGTAAATAACTTGCATCATAAATTTGCTATACCCTATTTTATTTTTGTGTTGTCTAGATTATGACCTTTTATGATATCCGGTGCGATTATTTAAGTTTTTGTTCTTCTTATTCTCTGACGTTTAAATGAAAAAAAGAAAGAAATCTATAGGGATTTGCCCATATTTCTGTCTTTCTGCCTTGAAACAGTACGGTGAAACTAAAGTAACCCCAGTGATTCTAAATATTTCTGCCTTAAATTAATGAAGCATACGCTTGCTAGTTTATATGACGGTATTATTTGTCATAACTAACACCAATGCAATCTTTTACCTTCCTTTTAACAGAGGGGCCTAGGTTGCTAAGTTGTCTAAGGGGCTCTAATTACGGATCATTTACATCTCACCCCTGTTGGCGAGGCTTCGAGTCGCGGGATCGGCGAACGTGGATATGTGAGAAAGCTTGCCAGTAGCTTCCTGTGTGTCAGTGGTTCTTAATGGGGTTTTCTCGGGATATTCCTCCATGATTTATACTGGCCGCCATGTATAACCTATCATGTGCTAAAAATGGCGTTGAACTCATAAAATCCGCAATATGATTATGAACAATTGATAACATGAACGTTTAAAGTTTTTCAGAAAACCTGGAGCTTAAAACTCGACAAGGTTATAATTTCTTGATACCTTTTAGATCATTATACACCTTTCATTCTATATCACGATATTATACTGTCTGAAACAATGACTTCTGTCGATGCGTTTGTCCAAATAATTATATGATGAAATAATATATAATTATTATACGATACTTATGTCAAATATTAGACTCACACGAATTGGATGAATTCACGGGTGAACTTGAAATGACAGTTGTTGAGAATGATTCGTTACTTGGTTGGTCTGAGCTAATCCCGTCAGAACTTTCTGGAGTAGTTGCAATATTCAACATATTTGCACTGGTAATGTCTGTGACTGAAACAAATTTTATAAAAGTACCATGTATACTATTAACAATGCACGGCTGACATGAATATTAATATAATGTAAAACTTTGTTTAAGCTGATGAAAAACAACGATAACATGAATGTACCATTTCCAAATATAATACATGTGTGCTTTTTGGGTCTCCAGTTTCATTTGATAGCTGATATAATTGAAGTTAGATTGTTGATATATGTCATATTGCAATATGTGTATATATTCGTATCGGTGGTATATGTGGATGAATTGGTGGATTAAAGAAAATAATATATGTTATATTTCTACATGTGACAGGAATAAACATTGCATATACAATGTCCACTCTTTCCAATGCACAGAGACAACGACTGTCTGAGGACAACTGGTCTATAATACATTCATTATTCTGGCAAAAATATATCTATATTATAAATAGTAGGATCAAATTTTATATTTAAACTTGCAATAGAGCCACAGTCTATCAATGGATACCGAGGACGACCGATAAGATGTGGGACATATTTTAAGGAATTACATAGTAACGAGATAGACTTCAGACAATATGATAATTAGCAGACTAGATAGAATTAAACGTATTGAAATATTCAAAGTTTCTCTTGATGGCAAGAATACTCAGTTTTACTAAAGCAGTTGTTGTCCGCTCTATAACTTTGCTTTGGCATCAACTAAATGAAAGAATATTGTTAGGTAAACTGTTTAGCTTTCTTGGCAATTTTGGTTGGTTAGCTTAATAAATCTGAACTGTTTTTGTCATTTTCTTTTGTATGATTGCTTTGTACAGATACATTCACTCAAACAGTTTTAGTTTGGTTTACTGAATTCTGACATATCGTCTTAATCTCAAATGTTATGTTTCCTTCCAACTTGTTGGTTTGGGGTCACAGACTGCATTGACGATAGAGCTACCTGTGTTCTGCAATAATTTGCATTATCATGAGTTGAGGAAGTGTTAGATTCTAACGTCAACAAATATAAAATGATGGTCTTATATTTTGATGCTATTACTTCACAGCACAATAGCCCTCAGGGACAATTCTGATCGTTCCTTATTCCGATCAATATGTAACTTTAGTTTTTAAAATGCATGTGTGCTTTCAAACATTCTACAATTAACTGTTTTGATCTGGTATCCGGTAAATACTTGGAAAAACTGTTATTGTTTGTTTTTGCTAGCATATCAGAGGAATTTAGACAGGTTTTTCGAGACACAAAATGAAACTTAATTGTATTGAAAACTTATTCGATCATTCCCATGAACTTCTCGGGTCATACATTTTTAAAGATAAGCACAGTGATTGTACATTATTATTTTACTTTCTATGTGTAGCATTACTTGTATTATTTAGGAAACATCGCCGAGTCGTACGCACTTCTCTTTCCACTGTGTAGAGCCCAGCGTTATCTATAACGTTAGCTGTTTGAATTCTTGTTTTCTTGTCCTTGTCCTTTGAACATCTTACTCGACCATAAAACGGTGAATTGTACTCACATCACAGTCAGAGCCGCTCAAGACTACAATAAGCTGGTAATTATGGTACAAACGAGGGAAGAATACCGATTTCTGGACAAAGTCTGTGATCATTATGTTATCTCCAACATAGCCTTGTTTTATTTCACCTGGTTCTGGGGAAAGTGATTTCAATATATCATAAGTTTAAGAAACAATTTTGAAAATATCAATGTAAATTTAGCAATCATTCATCGGTGTGAATGACTAATTTTGAGAATAACTCAAGAGATAGCCTTGATACCCAATGAAGGTTTCTATCAGCTGCAAAATATTATTTAATATATAAAGGTTCTATATCATACCATTTAATAGGAATACTGTCTTATTCCCGCATGACGCTAAACAACCGGGCATATAACACTCGTAGGTGTTGTTCACAGTCACTTGTCTTTTCAAATTCCTAATCACCATTCCCATTCACGGATAACAATGCAATAGTTCATTATCGTGTTAAATTATACACAATCAGTTTCACGATTAATAACAGGAAATGGTGAAAGTGAGTATCACATAATAAGACGAGAAATAACTGGGTTTCGCCTTAGAACAATTTGATCATTTTCATCGTACATGCGTACAACGTTACCTAGGGTGGATAATTGTTTTTTTTAGTTAAGTGACTGAACTAACATGTATTCCGTCGTAGTTCGCTTGCGGCGAGAGACACTAAAAGCACCGTATGTACCGGTATTTTACCCTCACTAATGCTCATTTCCCTGAAGATTTAAGACAAGGTTTTTATCTAACTGACACACTGGTCTTTTGGATCTTGTCAAGGAGTGTACATTCTCCATTCGTTCTACAGCCATAGGGGTAAGTGTTGCATTGTTATTTTATTTGATATATGACGCATATTCAATTTTTAATGCCATAGCATGAAACGCTGTCTTTACCATTACGTGGATTTGAAACAATGTAAACTCTTGAATTGTTACAAATTAATATTAAGAGTTTAATTTAGTAGCACTTATTTTTAGTTTTTAATTCCGTTATTACGACCAGTTTGGTTTTATTGTAGCTGTGTAGATGTGCAGCTGGTAGCTGTGTCTGTGTGTAGCTGTTTAGCTCTGTGTAGCTGTGCGTATGTGTGCGGGTGTACGACAGAAGTACAGATTTGTAAACTTGGGCGCATGGTGGATCCATGAAGGGGAGCGTGGGGTCAATACAAGTTTGAACCAACCCAAGGATCCAGGAGAACTGTGCGATTTGTCAATTGGACACGTAAACCAGGTCAAGATGTTTCATTAGCAAGTTTTACAAATATTTGAGTCACACGTGGTTATGATTGTACGGGCTGTACAAATGACCGAGTTACGAGTCATATGTTTGTTTCAATTGATTGTGGTTTCAGTTGAGTACAATATTGTTGTTTACATTACATGAGATTATGTGAATCTCGCTTTCATCCCTTTCATTGTTTACATTGCATGAGATTATGTGAATCTCGCTTTCATAGCTTTCATTGTTTATTTGAATCTTGCTTTCATTTCGTGAGATTATGTTAATCTTATCTTCATATCTGAATATATGAATCACATTTGTTTTTGTTTTTTTCACTGGTGAATGTTTGTGTTGAGCAATCGAATGAGTCGTGTGTTTGGAGCGTGAAAGAATCACTATATATATATATATATATATATATATATATATATATATATATATATATATATATATATATAATCAATTCATTTCATAAACTCCATCGTTCATCACAATGTTTTGTTGTCATTTAGTCCAAGCATCCATTCAGGTTAAATCCTGTTGCACTGTTAAATTTATCGCTATAACCGCGCCACTTGACAAGACTTTTATTACCTTTTTTCCTGATAACTTTTTCAATAACGAAAACATCTTGTTCAGTTTTATGTAGTTCCTGCTCGTAAAAACTACCAATTACTGGCTCACCTAATAAATCTTTCAGCGTGTATGTTACGGGTATTGTCATTAAAACTTTGTCAACTACAAATACTTCTTCTGTCCAGTTTGGGGTAAATCCTTTCTCAAATACTTTTTTTTTGTCAGAGAAATCCTAACTTTATCACCAACTTGAAATTTATGTCGCCGATACATGTTTTCATTTGCCAATATTGGATTTCTAATTGCGTCATTTGGTGACATTTTTACTGATCTGTGCTTTGTTATTGTATTTGTCAACAATTTGTGAAACATCAACATACCTGTTTGTGTTTTTAGCTGTCAAATGTTTATGTATCAGCTCGTTTAATGTACGATTAAATCTTTGAACGATAACGCCTTTTCCCTCGTTTCCTGTAACATATTTTTTATGTTATTTTGTTCTAAAAAATGTTCGAATTTTTTATTAAAAACTCCGCTTCGTGATCGGACCAAATTTTATTTGGTTTTCTTTCTGTACTTGCTATTATTTGTTTTACTGCATCAGTCATTGATATTCCTGATTTATCCGAAACTCGTATAGTAAACGCGTATTTACTAAAAACATCAATAACATTAAACAAGTATTTTTTACTATCATTAAACTTAACAAGATTTGACACATCAACTAAATCTATCGCCCAGATATCGTCAACGGCACTTGCGACAACCTTACGTCGTGGAAACTTTTTTTTTTAGGTTTGTGTAATTAAGACGCAAGCGTCTTCGCTGCAAGATCATCATACAATTCTTTTCCAATACCTAACTTGTATTTTGTTCCTATCATTCCTTGAACTTTCTATCAAATCGTTCTCGCAGCCTGTGAAGCAGGCCGTTTGCAGGTTTCATATCATGTAGTTCATCTAACATTACCTTATCACAGTCTGACTTGAAGCTCTCTGCACGAACGTTATCAGTGCGCTCTATATCACGATAACAGATATCGTGACGCATTGCAATTGGATCAGCTTGATTATAAGGCTCTTGTCCTGGTAATGGATTATCGTTTTCGTCTGTTTGTCTAGTGGATTGTACGGCACAGTGTATTTATGTCCTGGTAATGTCCAACCTCCTTTTGGTTTCAGTAATTTTCCAATAAATTTGTGGATGTCAATGCCGCTGACAGTACGTAACAATTTTATCTTGTTCTATACAAATATCTTTATCACAAATCACAATTACATTTCATTTTATTTTAATTTTTAATCGTCGACAAAATATTTACCTTTAGTCAATTAATCATCTACTAAAATAACCTTGTCACACATTCCAGCTCCGGATAATTTCTTTAAAAAAATATTTTTTTTTCTACCACAAACAGCACAAACACTTTTTAACATTATTCTATTATTTTTTTGTTTTTTCCATTGTCTCATCCTTATTCTGTTTTAGTTTTACATTTAAGACAGTTCGAGTCCAGGCTCGGCTAACGTGGGTACGTAAGAAAGCCTGCCAGTAGCTTCTCGTGGGTCGGTGGTTCTTCCCGGGATTTTCCAGGGTTCTTCCTCCACTATTAATACTGGCCGCCATGTATAGCCTATCTTGTGCTGAAAAATGGCGTTAAACCCTATAACAACAACAACAACAACAACATTTAAGACAATATGTTGACATATTCCTTAGTTTAGATAAAATTAACTGCAATCTCATCATTTGCGTGAGAAGGTTGCTTATCAAATTGCAAAATAAACTTTAAAAAATCAGAATCACTTATGGACATCTGTCGGATAAACATAATGCAATAATAACCACAAGCAGATGTTCCAACCGGCTGTAGATGATCAGACGAGTAATTTATTTTTTACAATTTTTTACAAATATATTTTTTTATAAGCTCACTCGGAGGAAGTCCGAACGAATCAAAATAATTATTATCGTAGACAGCAACCCAGTGAGTGCCAGATCCATCAATGAAGTTTTGTTTATTTATAATACACGAACCGCCTGCTGGTACATTATCTAATTCGTCTTTAGAGTACACTGCACGAAATCCAACAATGTCATTCAATTTTTCAATTATATCAAAATTACTCAACGCGACAGGGGTTGTCAACGTCGTCGAGGTCGTCAACGGCGTCTGGTACCTGGTAGAGTCATTCCACGTCCTATCCCTAGCAGATTTGGAATTAGACTGCCCGCTAACCCTGCTAAAAGTGGAGCGAAAGGAATAATTCCTCCTTGTCTTGTTGCTCTCGACGACTTTATGGTCCGCGCTCGCTGATGTTTTGTTTTCCTTGTTTTAGATTTTGTCGCTTTGACTGGCATTTTACTTTTTATTGTTACGTAAAATTTGTTTGTTTCCATCGCCTGATACCGCTTTTTTAGTTGCTCCAGATACCGCCCCTGATGCTGCCGCTAGTCTCAGTGTTCCTAGTACAGGTAAAATTTTGGGTATTGCGCTAGCTATTACAGAAAATGCTGGTCCAAAAGATCCGCCGTGTTTTGCCATCGCTGTTATTTGTGCAACAGACAGTTTGAGCACAAACGGTTTTCCCCGATCGAGTTTATTGATTTGCTGTTGAGTTAACATTACTTTTCACTGCGGCGACTTTGTCAGTCTCCGGAGTCGTCGGGGATATCATTGCAGAGACCGAATTACATTGGCAACCGCTGCTGATAATTTTTTAATTTGACCCGGTGTTAGGTATATTTCTCTAGCTGCGTATTCCATTTTCATTTATACTTGTTTGTCATACAATACTCACACTTGGACAGTCATTCTTCCCTTGGTCGCATCAATTGTCAAGAATCTATCACTGACAACTAGCGCATATATGTTATATTGTTCGGCTGGCAATACGCCAAGCGTCCAAGTAATTTCAATATCAACAGTCGATCCAATAACTCGCTCGGAATATTTTGATATATCAAAATAAAAGATAGGATACAGTGATCGAAATTCCTCTACTGATATCTGAGATTCGCTGTCAGCGTCCTGATATTTTTGCATCGCCTCCATAAGGTACATATACGGCCGAGAGATGTTTCTGGTGGCGTCAACGGCAAAAGTGCATTCGATTGCACGTTCGGGATATTGTTTAGAATTTACTCTAACAAATATCCGTCTGACGTCTGGGTTATCAGATACAGAGTTGTTCATTTCCTGATCATTACGACGTGCTTGTCGTTGAAATACAACGAACAAATGTCGAGGTAATTGTTCGCTTCACGTAGCTGTAACACGCCAGGTGTAATCGGTTTCGTTAAGAATCACTGTTTGGTAAATTCTGTTTTGCTGAAAATATATCTTTTTCGTGTAAGCGGTCAATAATGATTCGAGTTCCATCGTTTTAGCTACAGACGGGACAACTCGTGGCATCCACAGTGCTAATCTTTTAATACCAAATTGTCCATCAGCCACACCAGCAGCGTGCATTATACAATCGTTTTGATCAGCTCGATCTAAAAAAAGTGTATGTTTTACTCTGCGAAAAACTTTTGTTATATTCGCGGCAAAATCCAAATATTGTACTTAACGAAAGCATCATCGTTATTTGGCGAAATTCTGCGGCAAATGCTTTTCTTTTGGCGTATTCTTTTCTTTTGGCGTATTCTTTGTTGTATCTTATATTACGTGTACTAATATCACCGTTTATTAAATTTAACATAGCGACTGCATCTGCGGATGGACCTGGTGGTGTTATACTAAGATTATTACACGATTGTGTCAGCTAGACTCTCAAAGCGTTTGCATCTGCCGCTGCAGCTGGTGGATTAATACCAAATTTTACAGCATTTGCTATAAGAAAATTTCTAACGATTATTAGATCTGCAGCAGCGTCAGCGCCGTGTGCAAGAGCACCACCTGAAATAAATTCGCCTGAAGCAGATAAACCAAGTCCAGTATCTTTCAACAACATCATGTTAGTGGCAATTGATCTCGAATAATCATCGCTGAACGAGACGATATTTAGTAATGTACTTGCTATAGGCAAGTGCATTGAAATATCTTCTACAGTTTGATTGGCTAGTTGGTACCGGGCGCTTTTAAATAAACTCCAACCGTTATTAACAAGTGCAATTTCTGCACCAGCTGAAATATCACCGCCTATCGCAGTTTGTAACTGACCACGTACTTCTAACACTGCCTTGTGCGGCAATAGAAACACGTCCTCGTCTCTTGTGTTAAAAGTTCTGTCGCCAGCTTTATTTGGTTCGTTTGAGTTTTCGTCGAGGTATTCAATGTACTCGAATTCCGTCACTGTGTCGTCGGTATCATGTTCTTCGGCAAGATCGAGATAATTTTTAACTGGCATTATTTGTGTTATAATCCACACAAAATTTAAGTAACTAAAAAGCAGCAGGCGTTATTTGTCTTATTTTCTTTGCAAGTTTGCGCATTACCTCTTCACCATGTGGTGACAGTAATTTTTTTTTTTTTTTTTTTTTTTGGTTGTAGCTGTCATAGCTCGTTCTGTTTCCGCTGTTTGTGCAATATCTGATATTGCTCGTTTTATTTCCGCGTTTGAAGGCGGGCTGCCTTTAATTTTATCAGCGATCTTTTGTCCTACCGTACTGCCTGCTGCACTAGCTGCCCCAGTCGCAAAAGCTTTACCTTTGTCAAGTGCAATTGGCGCTACTTTACGCGTAATTCCTGGAATATTTTCAACTATTTTTGTAAATATATTTCCAAAAAGTCCACCTACAATTCTTCTTCTATAAACTTTTTTTGTCTCATCTTTGTTATTAAATTAGGTTTACAAAATTTATGCCCGATAGCTTCGCTATTGCGCGCGTAAGTGTAAGTAATAAGATCTATTTGTCGTCCTGATTGATCTGTTAGTTTCATTGTTATGCTGGTTATTTGATCTTCAAGAGTAATCGGATAATATATTATTTGTCGAGGAGTAATTTGCATTAGTGACCCAGGCGGGACATCTGGTGAAAAATTATAGATTGTTTGACCTTGACTTCCCTTGGCTGGATAAGACCCCAGTGGGATAGAGCAATTGATCAATATTGTGTTTACTTGTGTTATGTTAACTGGCAGATTTCCCTCATATGATACACTTTGTTCTGCAACACTGCCGTATTGTTGGGTTTTAAAACCTAATAATGATGCAATACTAGTCGCTGGTGAAAAATCGATTATCAAATTATTTTTTAATGCGATTCTAGCTCACATTGTATTATAGTTTGAAGTTAATTCAAAATTATCTGCGGCTGTGTATTTTGTTATCAGTTCTCTTATCGTTTTGTTGAGATCAGTTACATTATACGCCCCCTGTGGTATTTTAACTGATACCGACGATGTCGTAACACCAGTATTAAATGTAATGTCGTTGTTGACATTTGCTTTTACATTTGCCATAGAATGCCACACTGTAGCAGAAATTAATCCAATTTCGTACTGTTTATTCAGATCTAGTATTATTGGTGGATTATAGTAGACAGAAAAGTTTGCGCTGTCACTCGTTGTTTGTGACGAGTCGAGTAATAATGTTGTTGACATTTATATTAAAGTTGTTAGATAAGATCGCTAAGTAAAATTTCGTATTCGTCTGATGTTAGTAATCTGCTCGATCTAAGATTATCTAATATATCAACAATTTCTTTGTCGATTTCCGTACTTTCATTACCAGCTTCTTTTGATGATATTAATAATATAAGTCGGTCAGCTAGTTCAGCGTTTGATGTAAATATTTTTACACCTTTTCCAGTTCTTTACTCTGGTAATCTTTGATCTAGTTCGCTCTCATGCTTATCAAATAATCTTTTAAAAATCCAACCTTTACCATAACTTCCTGGTTTAGTTCGGTATTGATACGCTGTTTTATTTAAAACATCAGCAATAACTCCGTCTCTCATTTTATCCACCATAGCCAACATTTCTTCCTGTTTTAGCGTCTTTAAACGTTTATTAAGCTGCTGGAAAATTATTAATTTTATCGTTTAAAATTATTTGTAGTTTTTTATAATCATCATCACTCCATTTTTGAACGTTATTACGCTCGTTAAGTTTGTCTTTTATAGATATTTTTGAATAAATTCGGTAAATTCGGTACTATCTATTTTTGACAGAGATTGTTTTCTGTAAAGTTTTATCTGTTTTTCAATAGGCATTTCTCCTATGATACATTCACGTATCATTTCCTGTTCCTCAGTTAATTTTTCACTTGGTCTTGACAAATTTTCTATTAACTTTTTTTTTTTTTTTTTTAACTCTGCTGGATTAACCGTTATTTTTGTAATAGCATGTTGAAGCGCAAGAGGGTTGTTTATTAATCTGTTAAATTCGGTTTGTCGTACAACAGGATCACCAATGGTACTCACAAGTTCCTCTACAAGAGTTTTAGTTTCTTCTTTTGATCTTTTTTGAAGTAAACCTAACAGACCTTTCTGTTGTAAATTTTTTAATTCTTCCGGAGATAACGCAGATATTTCTGGTTGTTTGCCAAGTACTGCTTCGGTAACCGGCTTAAAAAGTTTAGCAGTTTCCTCTTCTGCTTGAGCTTGCCCTCGACGAGCTTCTTCCACTTTTTTCTTAAAAGCAGCTCGATTTGTAATAAATTTTTTTAGTAATCAATTTTTTGTTGATGCTTGTCCATTGTTTATTTTTTTACGCTCTATAAAATTCGTCTATAGAAATGTGTCAATACAACAACGAAACATCTTAGCTGGATCACGCGCTAGTTTATCGAATAAAAAGAAATTGTATTTGTCTTTAGTTGCTTGATGATATAATTCAATAAATTTATCTTTTGTTACATCACCACATTGCTTGCTTGCAATATTTCTAACATCAACATTATCTAGTCCAGGAAATAATATAAAACATCCCGTATTTCGCCTAATAAATCTGTCAACGTTATAAAAGCCTTGCGCTAGGTAAATCGAATTATAATTTTTGTTACGCGATAATGAAAATTACGACTTAATCTTATTCATCTCTTCGTTGTTTAGCGGAATATTGTCAGACACAATTATCTTATGCTTGGACGAATTAAGTTCGTCAACTGGAATTAATTCTTCTGGTTGTTTTATTAAAAATATTTCATCGCCAGCGTCAAGCTCATCACGAAATTTATCATTGTACTCGCTCAATAATTCGTATTTATCCTGTTGTGGGTTAATTGTGTAAATATGTACCTTATCGTAGTTAAAGTTATCGTTGAGTAAGAGATTTAATAATAAATTTGTTCTACCAGAGCCTGTATGACCAACAATAAGATAATGACAATCTGGAAGTTCGTTATTATGCTTATGCCTGATTAATCGTTCGGTGTCAAAATTTAATATCGTTGACTTCGCCATTATTGTTATGCAATTTTATGTTATTTAATTTATATAATATGGCCTATTACACAAAATTTGGAACAGCACGTACGGGATCTGTTTCCGGTGACGAACCAATAATAATTGATACATCATCATTAGTAAAAAAAACAAGCGACACAATGACAGGTAATTTATTTATGTCAAAATCAGTGGGTACTAGGTTTAGAAACAAATTATCCGCCACCAAGGGTCGATCTTACTCAAGCGGTAAGTTACTCACAACTAAAAACGATCGACAATAATAAATTATCATTGACAGGAGGAATTTTAAGCGGTGACTTAGATATGTCAGGGAAAATAAATTTGGAAACCTCGTATCCGCCAGCAGACTTAATCCAAACGCAAGCGGTAAGTTATTTACAGTTGAAATATGTGGATAATGTCAAGCTTGATAAAACCGGTGGAACGGTTACGGGCAATATTAATATGTCCAGTAAAGAAATCATTGGGTTGGAAACCGTATATCCACCAGCAAATGTTGATACTACACAAGCTGTAAGTTATGCGCAACTAAAATCCGTTGACGATAGCAAGATTAATAAGACCGGCGACACAATGACAGATGACCTTGTAATGAACTTTAACTTAAAAATAACTGGATTACCGACAACCTCGCCTCCAGCTGATGATACCGATGTTATTAGTTATGCTCAGTTAAAAGAAGAACTCACCCCGTATTTGAAACGATCTGGTGGACCAATGTCAGGCAACATAAACATGAGAAACAATAAAATAACGACGACATATGTTCCAGTTAACCCTAATGATCTGACAAATAAAGTGGATGTTGACAGTCTGTCTAGTGGTATTAAACAAACCAAAAACAATGTTGGATATATTCCAACACTTTTTAAAGCAACTGACAACAGAGTTGGGTTTGAGGTAAGTGCATCGACACATTATCCTGAAAATTACCCTCATTAAGCTTTATCTGATAGACAAGAATGGACGACTAACGGAGAAGTTGAAAACTTTTGGATTAAAATTAAATGTCCTATTGCAGTTGCTATTTGGCATTTTCATTTGCGAGGTCGATTAAACTCTAGTGTTGGTCTAATTTATAAGTGGCGATTGGAAGGATCAAGAAATAATATTAACTGGACAAAGTTATATAGCACAGAGAACATGTATATTTCAACAACACAATATTTTACAATTCCAACAGAAAAGACTGTTAACAAGTACTTGTACTTTCTAGTTTATGTTGTCGCTGCTGAAAGTCCATTTCCAGGACTGACATCATTTCAAATATACACACTCCATAATCAAATTTAATCTAATGTATTTATATTTTCAAGTTTACGTTGTCACTGCTGAACATCCGTTTCCAGGATTGACAGCATTTCAAATATATACACTCGATGATCAAATTTAATCTAATGCTATAAAATAATGTCAGAACCACCAATTATAACCATTGCCAGAGAATTTTATGATAATATTTTAAACCCTAACAAAGATATTAGTGAATTAAATGTTGGAGGTAAGCAGCCAATAGCAGAAATAATCCAAGATATGAAAAATACTAGAGTTGAATTATTAAACAGTTAAAGATTGTCAGAAAATATTTTTAATTTTGTTCGCGTTATGCATATGCGATGACCACAACTGAAAGAAGTAATGAAAAATCTTTGATATAATAAACAGATACTGTCATCCTGATGATTGTCTCGAAGAATAAAAACAAGTTGAAACCCTACTAAAAAAAATATTGCTTGAGTTTAATTCGAATAACATAAAGTTAATAATTTCAGCAGATTTGTTACAAGCACGAGCTTATAGTGGAAAAGCGCTGGAAGAAATACGAGTAAATGAAAAGCTTTGTCGTCTTGACAAACTAGCGGAAGCTAAGATAAAAAAATAAAAAGAAACAAGGAGTTATACGATAGATTTTCAAAACGAGATAGCTTTAAGTATCTCGGTACGCACTACCACGACAGGAAAACCCTAATTAAAATCGTTGGCATGACAGTGGATACGGAGTTAATTATCAAAGTGTACTCGAACGCAATTTTACCAATGATACGTAAAAAACCAGAATTCGATCCGATTATTATTAATAAATCTCTAGAGATAATCAAAAATTTTGACAAGGAAATTGATAATTTCAGTGATATTGAGCGAGAAAAGGTTTTTGAAGAAGTTGAACAAACAAGATTGGAGGAAAAGATTGATTCTTATTACGACATAAGTGAAGAAGACGATGTTCGACTTCCATCGCTCCAACGCTTTAGACAATTGTTAATACAAAATTATTACACTGAATTTGAAAAAATACTCACGAAACCATACGAAAAATTAATGTTAAAAGTAGCTTATGTTATTGGTCTTCTCACAATTGAACGAGATAGACTACGAAAAGTAATGCTAATAAATTTCATAGTCGCATACGCAATTATCAGACAATATCTTGTACTAAAGAAGTATACTTTAGATCAAATAAGCTTGATACTTGGGTTTATCGATGAAACAGAAAGAGACTACGGTAATTTGGTAAATAAAACCGATTTGTATGAACGTGAAGTAGAAGTAGAAAACACGTTTGATTCCTATAGTTGGTTAAAGAAAAATGAGGTATTGACAGATAAACGATATGATGATACTTCGTCAGATATTTATGACAAGTACAGAGATTTTATAGCTGATCCTAACAATAATAAGTTTCGCAAATTTCTTGATTCGATCGTTGGTACTAGAAATTTTGATATTGTATAAAAATTGTAAGCAAATATTGTATAATTAAAAAACAGATCGTCGATTTCAATCATATTTCTAAGGAAATTCCCAAACAAGATGTTGACGCATTAATGCAATATTACAGGTATTATCATAAAAAAAAAAAAATGGTGCATAAAACAATGTTACAAATATTATAGTAGAATACATCGAATAATATCATATTTACCACTGCTTTTGACATGCTCTAGTATAATCTCAAGTGGCGCATCATTAAATCCGTTTTTGTTAATAATATCTGGTGTTGGTGTTTCTCTTGCAACAGCGTGTAAAAAAATTGAACCTCGACTTGAGACCAAAAAGAAAAAAATTAAAAAAAAAAATGCCTGCAAAACGGCAAGTATCACTTATAAAAAATTGCTTCATCAAATACGATCTTATTTGCGAAGTATAAAACATGATATGGACGATTTAATACGAGAGTTCCGTATTATTGACAGTATGTTAACAGATATTCTACCAATGAGAGTTAACAAGTATGAAAATAATTATTAAAAATTATGGTGATGATAGGGTATGAAATTTTGTCTAAACTTGAGAAATAAATTAATCTCAAACAATAACTTTAATCTTCCCTAGTCAATTTTATGTAACAATAATGAAATAAACTTGGACCAGAAACCTTGTCATCATTTTGAGAAAATAAATTGTTGACCTGAGTAGGCCCCTGGGGAAGAGGTCTTGGGCTAGAATCCTCGTCATCATTTTGAGAAAACAAAATTCTAGTTGGGGTGAGTGGGTCTTGGGGTGGCAATTTGTATTTGTTTGGAGGTGGGATAGGTCTTTGGCTAGAAACCTTCTTTTCTCTCACTACTACGGCACTGAACACGGGGTGGGGGGTAGGAAATGGCAACGATGTTATAAATGGTTGACCTCAGTGTAGCAGTGAATTCGTAACCATGTTCGAGTTGACTTCATTAGGCGTTACGGTAACTATGGGAAACTCCGTGTTAAATGTTATAGCTCAAAAGGATTTAAAGGGTCAAATGGGTTTATAGGGTCAAAAGGGTTTATGGGGTCAAAAGAGGTTGACGGGATTAAAGGGGAATGAGTTTAAATATGAAAACATACGCGACCACATAAACACCGCAAAGACAAAAAAGATTTTGTCAAAGGATGAAAGAGTTTATCTTTTCTAGGCAAGTCAGTGGCCCTGAAAAGGGCCGTTTGGGCTCTTCATTTGAGGGAAAACCCTATGGAAAACCCTAGTATATATTTATAGTCTCAACTTGTGGTGAAAATCTTATGGAAAAACCTAATATATATTTAAAGCCTCAAAACGTAACAGTATTACAAGTGGCTGACCTCACTGGGGCAGTGAATTAGTAATAATGGGGCGGTGACTTGTAGCCTTAAAAAGGGTTATGGTGTCAAAAAGGGTTCATGGAGTTTAAGGGGAATGGGCAAATGTTATTAGGTTTGAAATGGTCAACATAGATGTACACAAACACATACACAGCAAAAGGGTTTCAAGTTGAAGTTGTCCACATAAACAATCCATCAGACCACCTATACTATCCAACACCCCATACACACGCAATTCAAAGCACCCATACCGGTCAAGGAATCCAAAAAATCCAGACCGCGAGAAGAAGCTAAAACTGAGGGACAGCCTTAGAAATTTAAAAAGAGAAACAGACACTTAAAGAAGAAAATGTTCTTTTGTAATGTGTTGTGAAATTTTCATTGTGATTCACAAAGGGAATGTATTCAAGAAACCGTAAGTGTTTCTTTGTCTTGATTTTTATATACTGTGACTTAAGCACACACGCACTCACACACGTACACGTCCAATCATGACGGGGTAAGAGGAATTTTGGATAGTGCGTTTGGGGTTTTGGATAGTGTAGGTGGTGTGTTGGGTGTTATGATTGTGCGATTTTATCAGCATGATCTGATATTTGGTGTGTGGAGACTAAACAATGCTTTGGAGTGTATGTACATGTGTGTGTATATTGGGTGCTGGATGGTACAGATGGTGTGTAATTATATGCTTGTGCTATTTCATTTTCTTCGCTTAAATTCTAAGCTAACACGAGTCGTTTTAGATAGAGTGTAAGGGGTTTTGGATGGCATATAATGTGTGTTAGAGTATTTTGTTTTGATTTCATCTTCTTCTCTTACACTCTAAGCTAACACAAGGCGGTTTGGATAGTGTGTGTATGGGTGTTGTATGGCATGTGGTCTGATGGTTAGTATTTTTGTGGTGTGATGGATAGTTGATTTGTGAGATTGGATATTATTTTTAAAACCCTAACCTAACAAAATGCATTTTTGGATAGTGTGTGTTTGGTTGTATTTGGTATAGGTGGTGTTTTGGATAGTATTTTGTGTGAGATAGATTGTGTTTTTAAACCTCTAACCTAACACAAGGCGTTTGGACAGTGTGTTTGTATGGGGTGTTGGATGGCATAAGTGGTGTGTGATTGTATGTTTGTGGGTGAAAAAAAGGATACTATGCATGATTAGATGTAGTTTGGTTTAAACCCAGTTTGTTCTATTATTTGTATAGGTGGTGTGATGGATAGTTAGTTTTATGGTGTGTGATTGTATCCTTGTGAGATTTCATTTCCATCTCTTACATTCTAAGCTACACAAGGCGTTTTGGATAGTCTGTATGGATGGTATTGGTTGTGAGATGGCTAGCATTTTGTGAGATTGATTTTGTGTTCAAAACTCTAACACAAGGTGTTTTTGGATAGTTTCTGTATGGGGTTGGTTGTTATAGGTATTGTGATTGTATGTTTGTCTTGTAAGGGATAATAGGTTTGTGAGATTAGCTTATTTTAAACCCTTCACAGTTTGGTTGGTTTGACAGTTTTTGTGTGGGGTCTTAGATTGTGAAAAGGTGATTAATAAATAGTTTGTTTTATGTTGTAAGGGAGAGTACTCTTTGTGATATTTGACGTTCCTTCTTAAACTCGAAGCTAACACAAGGCGTTATGGATAGTGTGAGTATGGGATATTGGTGGCATCGATGGTATGATAAATAGTATTTTGTGGTGTGAGAGATATGTAGATTTGTGAGATCTAATTTGGGTATTTTTAAACTCTAAGCTAACACAATGCGTTTTGGAGATTATGTGTATGGGGTATTAGAGGGTATAGGTGATGTGATGGATAGTTTTTTTTTTTTTGGTGAAGTGGATAATATGTTTGAGAGATTTTATTTCCTTCTCTTAGATTCTAAGCTAACAAGTTGTTTTGGCTAGTGTGTGTGTGTGTGTGGGGGGGATGTTTTAATCTCTATACAACCATTAGGCGTTTTGGATTGCTGGATAGTATTTTCGTGGTGTGATGGATAGTATGTTTGTAAAATTAGATGTGCCTTGTTTTCAAAACATTCCCCGTTTGAAATTATATTTGCTGTGTGAAGACTACACCAGACGTTCTTGGATTGTGCATAAGTCTTTGTTTACGTGCTTGTTTGTGGACAACGTCAACTTAAAACCTTTTGTAGTGCACGTGTTTTGTTTGTGCATGCGTATTACTGCGACTCTAAGGTCTTAAATTATGCAATAGAAAAGAGTGAGAATCAATAAGTTTTGTAAAATTCAACAAATAATTGATTTCCCTAGAATACAAAGCGAAAATGTAAAAAAGGAACTTACGGTATTGCGAATTAAATCCCAAATAATCCTAGAATTGCAGACACAAGTCCAAATAATTAAAGTTCTGAATAAACTTTAGTGGACATCCGAAGTAAATCCAACGCTGATGGTATTGATGTGCCTGTGGTGGCCCGTATAATGGTGATGTGCCTGTGGCCCTTTTTTGGATCACAATAATATAATCCAAAAATTAAATCCTTACTTGAAACCGCAGTATAAATTAAAATCTCCAAGATTGTTATTTTTGTAGAGCAATTTATATTTCCAGAGAAGAATTACTTGAATTAAATAATTTGAAAAAATAAATTCCAGCCCCAATGAAATGCTGGCCACAACATAATACAACTAATTTTGCCAAGATCTTAAAGCATGAATAAATATTTTTTCTAGTAACAAGATTATATAGTCTTCAACTTGACCGTAGGTCACAATTAACATTTTGTATTTAAAAACCATTACCTTATGGAAAATAACCGTCTAGAAGGTTCATACTATTAACAAGATAAAATCTTAGTTATAATTAGAAGTCTGTTACTAAAATTATAATATTAAAAGTGTAGTAAACAACAAGTAGACCCGGCAATTCATAGGGAATTTTCAAAGTTCAAGACTCAGATTGAGATAAACATGTTTGCTACAAAACCAAAATCAATAACTCAGGTCAGGTAGAAATTGAACTTAATTTTAGACAAGGTCAAGTCCAACATACAACGTCACATTATCAATAGCACACAATGAAATAAATAAATAAGTACATAAATATATAAATAAATAACAATGTAAATTAAATTTACATAACATTATGCTGACCATTTCAATTTAAAAACCCTTACCCATTTCCTTTATACTCCAGCAACCCCTTTTATACCCCCAACATCCTTTTAACCCCATAAACCATTTTTGAGGCTATAAACCCATTTGACCCTATAAATCCTTTTGAGGCTATAAATGTTTAATACAGAGTTTTCCATACTTACCTAAAGTAGCGCCTATTGAGGACAACTCGAACACTATTGCTAAGTCACCGCCCCATTGAGGTCAGCCACTTGTAACACTGTTTAAAGGCTCTAAATCTATACTATGTCTTCCATAAGATTATCCCACAAATTGCGGTCATAAATATATACTAGGGCTTTCCATAGGATTTTCCCACAAGTTGAGGCTGTACAAATATAACAGGGTATTCCAGAGGTATCAGAGGTGAGGGATGTGTGATCCCCCCATTCCTATGGTGCTTTGGTTATCGCTATTTAGGAGATGATCGACCAGGGTGTGATTGTCCGGATCGAGTTAACAATTAAATAAAATACAAAATTAATGGATGGAATAACAAAGATCTAAGCAGTGATATGGAACAGAATGACACGAGTCCCCGTATGTAAAATATAACAATTTAATCAATTACATAAACAAAATGAAACTGAATATGGCATTTGAATGATTTACTTTCTCTTAGAAATACTAGTTACAAACTTAATACGAAATCCGATTAACTGTTCTCTTATAATGATAAAACAAATTTCATCACATAAACAAGCAACTGATCACATTCAAAAATTGCCGACATGCCAAAAAATAACCTGGTTGTTTATGGTCTTTTCCAAATCACCGTTGGTGAAAGGTCGGCGTTGCCGCATTTCTTCTCTCCTTCTAGCCTCTTCGGCCATCAACCATTTTGTTTGTAGATTCCGCTCTTTTCCACCGTGCAATACAGGTATGAAGCTATTTACTTTCATATAAAATATAACACCCAACCTAAATACGTATCACGTTTTTCCCTTCTGGGATCGAAAAATATTCTCTAATTACATCAGATATTGTCTTGTCGTAATTCAACAGAACTAAACTATGGTCAGTTCACAACTTAATCTGATAAACTGAACAGTCTATTAACGTGAATTTATGTCTTTTCTAGCGGCTACTCGCATTCCAAACTGGCTGGAACTATGACATAACTAGATCTCTTTGATAACTATTACTGTGGGCTGTAAATTACCAGTCGAACAAGATTAGTCGACACTCGTTTCTCATGCTAGCACCATCGATCATCAGTTGAAAAGAATTCACAACGTAATTACACAAACGAATTAAGGGACTTCACTTCTTGTCCTAACTATGTTACTTGCTAATTAGGGATTCATTGACAAAGACATAGTAAACTCAATTCTTAGTATACGTGATATATAACAACTAAGACAGATACGTTAATTCTCACAATTCGTATCAGAGTAATGCATGAAATTCCTGCCATACCTGATTTTTGTTATACACAGTTCACTAAATCCGATCTCATTCATAACAATAAGGTATTGTATGACAGTATTACAATACATGAATAATGTAACATTTCAGACCACGAATGCAAAATTATATTCTGAACTCAAGGAAACGTTTAGGTATGAATTTAAAACGAATAACTGCAACAATTAATTACAAACTTACATCAATGAATATTGTATGTGATTGAGACAATACTTGTGTCCCTTTTCCGATACTCGCTCCCTTTTCTATGCAGCCAAATCTCTCTCTCTCTCTCTCTCTCTCTCTCTCTCTCTCTCTCTCTCTCTCTCTCTCTCTCTCTCTGTTTCCGGATCTCTCATATTCTTCCAGATCCACGTTCCTTGGACAGTTTATTAAACGAGATAAATTACTTATTAATTTTCCTCCTACATAACTTCTGGCCTCCCAAAGAAACTGTAACTAATTTTGCGAGGGAGATTACTTAAACCTTGAATTTCGTCTAGGAAGTACCCCCCCCCCGTTTAGTTTAACCAGTTAGGATTAACTTTCTCTAACCGCCAAATATTTTAACACTCCCTATTTAATAAGTCTGGTTTGTCTTAGCTTTGTCATTTCCCACTATATGACTTTATATTAACATATCTCTCGCGCCATTATCGAACGGATTCCAATTCAAAATTCAAGTATGCCTCAAAATTAGAGAGGTTAACCATCACGAGCTGACAAATTGTTGCAAGCCTAGCCTATATGTCAATCTTAATGGTTACGTGTCGCGCTGACCACAACAAAAGGTATTGCAAAATTATCTACAAAATTTTGTACCATTACAATAGGATTTTACCACAAACTGAAGCTATAAATATAAAAATGGGTTTTAAATATGATTTTCCCGAAAGAGAGGAACCCAAACGGCCTTTTCAGGGTCACTCACTTGCCTTGAAAACTATAAACTCTTTCATTCTTGTCAGAAAAGTTTTGTGTTTGTGTTGTATATGTGTTTGTGTACGCTTTCAAACTTAAACATAAAACCCATACCCATTCCCTTTTGACCCAATCAACCCCTGTTGACCCCATAAAACCTTTTGATCCTATAAACCCATCTGACCTTATAAATCCTTTTGAGGATATAAATATTTAACATGAGTTGCCAATTCTTACCTACAGTAACGTCTACTGAGATCAATTCGAGCACTGTTACTAATTCACTGCCACATTAAGGTCAGCCACTTGCAACACTGTTGCTATTTTCCCCAGTGTCAAGTCCCGTTAGAGATACTAAATTTCTCATGGTAATTTCTCTTTTCAGGCTATAAATTTTTGGGTAACATTCCCAATATAAACTCATGTGAGGCCCAGGTGGCACATATAACTACTGGCCTTCGAGAAAGTGAGTTTTCATGTTATGGCCCTGTTGGCTTGCCAGGTAGTTTGATTAAGCGAAGTATGAGTTTCTATTTCGCGTAATGGAAAACGTGATTGCACATATTTTAGAACTGATTATGTGAGCTACAGAAATCATGTAATTCCAAAAATGTATTTTCATTGACTCTCTATCTTTCACGTAATCGAGCCTCTAGATCGCGACGCGTTTCCATTTGTATGGCCCCGATGGTTTGTCATAGGCGTGACAGCCATCTGGACCGCTACAGAATCTATAAACTAAAATGCAAAACAGTCGAGGCAAGGCTAATTGATACGTATCGATAGTGTCTTGCAACTACAGCCGACACTCATGATATCAAGTACATTCGTGACATGAACATCTCCTTGACCTGCCTGAGTTGGTGCAATCACATTAGGTCCTAGGTCTCCGTGTCAACTCGACAAGATAATTGCACAGTAGAATTTTCTTCTCATGCCTGTCTCAAATATCGAAGCGTGTGTACATTAAAGGTTTCTTTAAAATCTTGATGCCACTTTCATTGTGAAGGAAAATGTTGCTTTTAGTGAATAAATTGCCCTGTCGCGAAAACGTCTCACTGAAACTGTCAAAATCATCAGGTAAACTTTAAACTTTTTCCACTTTTTCACACAAGCAGTGTCTAGCCTCGCTGAAGAGGGTTTCTTTTTTACTCCTAGCAGCGCCCGAAGAAACATATTTTGACGAGTCTTATTTCTTCAAAGAAAAACATAAGATTTTCATGAACATTGATAAGATTTTTTCGTGGAAAGAATAAAATCGTTCATGTAGATTTAACTTTTCTCGTGAAAAGAATCAATAGTTCATGAAGACTGTGTTTTTTTTCCACGAATAACTTAAACGTTTTTCGTTAAAATTTTGCACATCAACGTGTAAGAGCACGTTTTACTTGAAGACACGACTTTACAGTTGCGATATTACAGTTGCAATTTTTGTTAACATAAAGGAACTTCTTTTATGAAAGGAGAAACTCTTTTTCTGAAAATTCTTTTTATCAATGTTTGAAGGCTCTTTTCGAGGAGAAAGTGACATTCTTACCGATCGCTACACACTTTGTACAGAAAAATTAACTTCTTTCATGATGATTTTTAGATTGATCTAACCCAGGGGTCTCAAACTCAAACCACCCTGAGGGCCGCATGAGGGTATTTTGATGGCCCAAGGGCCGCACCACCTTAGTTTTCTCTCATAACACCTTGTGATGCCAATCATTTTGCGGGCCACAGGATACGGCTTGGCGGGCCGCGTGTTTGAGACCCCTGATCTAACCCCACCTCTGCCGACACAATAGCTATGTAACTAGACCCTGTAGTACTAAATCTATGTTTACCTACCTAATCTAGCTTTGCCAATCTTTGTGGCTTGCCAGGGGGATCATGCTGACAGTCAACAAATAAACATCAATAAATATTGTTTTCATATCACCTTTCTATGAGGCGTTTGGATGATGACTACAAGTTATTAGAACTAGGCGGCTCTTACATTTATTACTGAAAAGGTAAATGATCTTTTTTTCCATTTATCTTACCAGCCAGTCAGGGTTCCCATCAAACTGTTCGCGTATTTAATGGCATCTGAGGTCCTGACGAAGACTATTTCTTTGCGAAAATAGTTCTTCTTTCACACAATTGTAAACGCATCGTGGAAAATCACTTTATGTACAAAAAAAGTAAAATCTTCACCTGGACCTGCTTTTTGTTAAGTAGACAGTACATAGGAAAATTAATTTACTAATGGGTTACATTTAGTAAAAATAGTGCAATCTTCATGAAGACTGACTTTCTTCACAAGAAGTCCATGTATAAGTTACATTTACCATGCACATTTTTCATGAAAAGTCCATTTATAAGTTACATTTACCATGCACATGTGACGAGGACTATTTCTACAAGGATCAACTGTATTTATTCATATGAAAGGACACACCTTTCGGTAGGAACGTGTATTGTTCAGCTAATTCTTCATTAAATGCATGTATTAAAATAAAATAAAAAATAAAAAAATAACAGCTATCTTAAATTTGTGCACTTTTACACACACACAAACAATGATGCTTTCGTAATTGCATTCTCTCTCTCTCTCTCTCTCTCTCTCTCTCTGCACATAATTGGTCAGAAAGATTTTTTTCACATCTGCAAAAGCCTCAATAAACCGGAAACTTCTCAAAACCGGAAAACGTCGAGTCCCAGGGGTGTTCGGTTTTGAGGAATTTCACTGTATAAGCTACATTTGCCATGCACTTTTTTCATAAAAAGTTACTTTCTTCATAAAGAATTGCAGTATTCGGAAAGAACGTCAATTTTATTCAAGAAAAAAGTAATTTTCATGAAAAAGCATTTCCTGGCTGATGCAATTTTTTTCATTAAAGAGCTAACTTCTTTATGTAAAAATTAAATCTTCATAAAAATATTAACTTTTAAAGAAAAAAATGAACAACTGTTATAATGATTGGAGATTTTTCTTTGTGAAGAAGGAAGAGTCATCAGGACAATTTTTCTTCGTTAACAGTTGCTTTTTTATTTCTTTATTTTTCTTTTTTTTTTTTTGTAAGTGTTAAGTCAAGGTACATTCTTTTTACTTGAAAAGTGTGATACATTTTTATCTCACTTCTGTTTGAATCTCACGCTCGGACAACGTGGCTATCTCAGAAAGCTTGCCACTAACTTCCCGTGTGTCGATGATTCTTCAGTGAAAAAGACAGCCTTTTCACGAAAAGGTTAATTTTTTGCTGAAAAAGATATTTTTTCGTTGAAGGCTTTACTCGTGAAAATTACTGCGTTAAGGACATAATAGCTATTGACACTGGTGTCATGATATTGCAGACTGTCCTAAATAGTTAAAATGCAACATTAACATCAAGAACGTCAACATAGCTGCAGAAATGATCATAACGACATTTCACACTAAGCTAAACACGTTTACTATCAATATATATATATATATATATATATATATATATATATATATATATATATATATATAGGGTTACATCAAGACTTACGTTCAAATGTTACTGAGAAGTGACATTCTTAATAAACGTTAGCATTCATTGCAAGTTGTGGGTGATGTTCGATCACGTATCGGACACATACCTGACTTACGCATATCTCCTGATGGGTGAACCAAGACTAGAATGCAAACCATTCCAGCGTCCACTGACAGCCGATCACATTCTTGCTCAGTGTGTCGATTTACACCGTGAGATAGAAGTATTCTGACGTGAATTTATTGAGGAAAGTGCACGAGGATGTAAACCACCCGGGAAACTCTTAGACTTTTTAAGGGGATGCGGTTTAAACAACAAATTTTAATAAAGTCTTCAGAATTTTACACGTGTTTACGTTATAGTTTATTTTTTATACAGAAACTTAACATCTTTAATTTGTTATTGTTGATACATAGTTGAAACAGTTTATCGTTCAAACTTTGTGTGCAATTCGTTTTAAAATTTATCGAACTCTGCCTATAGTTTGCACTACATAGCCTCTTTTGTGCTGAGGTACCGTGAAACACTAATACATACCAAGCTAACTCCTATTGAGATCTTCTGGATGTGTTAATTGATTGTTTTATTAACTATCCACTGACGAGTCCAACAATGAATTTTAAGGAGATCTTCATTTAAAACACCAGCAACCAGGGTTGGATCCTCAACAATACTTGTTCAATGAGGGATAATGAGGTTACTTTGGGATATGAGGTCAATGGTAATTGACATCATGACGGCCATCTTTGATTGGCCCGTTATGAGGTCAACGGGATTTAACATTAATCCATAGGTTTAACCGGTATAAACTCATGCGATGATAAGAAATAGCAAAAACCGAAATATAATTGGTTGTTTTCACAGACGTCATGATTGTGAACGCAAATACCCATAATGCAACGCTTACGCACCTTGCGCGGCCATTTTGACTCCCTTACAAACCTTGGTCAATATTAGTCATCACGTATATTCTAGATAAAAATCTGATTTCATCATCGATAAGGATATTTGCTTCCTCGAAATGATATATAAATTATACTTGAAATTAAGCGCCCTTCTAGCAAGAAAGACGAAATAAATCTGGAAGTTCCCAGGCTGATATTGAATGACGGAATAGTAAAGTTTAACTGTAATCATGCATATTACTATCAAATAGAAACACAGTTATTTTTGACAAACAGACAATATTTTCATATAAACAAAATATTTTGTATGTTGTCCCCAAAATTGTCATCTTGAAAGAGTATTTTCGGACAACGATCTTCGGGATACAACATCAGTTACGAAATTAAAATTTCATGGTAGTTGTGTTATGATAGAACTTTTATACACAAATACTTTTCGCGAAAGCAAGTGCTTGTGCTAAAGACAGCTGACAAACCAGTTTTAATTAGTACAGTCAAATACTGTATTTGTGGTGGAGATGATGGACGGAGGATGATATCGAATGACAGCGTGAACTGTTCAAAGATGTTGCATCTTTTCATTGTATTAAAACGAAACATGGGCCTAACGGAACATGACTTTGTGTCGAATGTCAAAACCAATTATTCCTGAATTGCTTTTAGAAATATGAAAGTATATATTAATGATTGGCTTTTTAATGTGAACGATAACCAAATGATTGATTTCAGCCCATGATAATTGAAAAGCATTACATGTTTCTACTTCTTTGTGTATCAATTTGTTTATATGTATGTTTATAGATGGATCTATTTATGAAAAAGTAAAAAAGATGGTTGAAATTTCAATGTTTTAGCTGAAGAAAAAAAGTGGAAAAGTCAGGAATTCGATCTCGTGCGGTTCACGTACATAACAGAATGTGATGCATTAGGATATCTATATGTACAAAATGAGAAATGCGTTCATGATTATAAGGGAAGAACGATGTTGTTAGGTGACGGTTTGCGAGGCTATGGAATCGAAATGGCGGATATGGAATGCACAGTTTTTGCAGTGCCGGATTAAACCCTGTGGAGGCCCCTAAGCAGTCGAAATCTCGGGGTCCCCTTCGCAAATTATATCCTAATACGTCAAGATCAAATCAATTCAATATTATTTTGATCCGTTGTCGCGGGACCCCTAAGCCGGTGCCTACTCTGCCTATTTGGTAATTCGGCACAGAGTTTTTGTGACGTCACGTGAAACAATGCATTCGTTCTCTGGAACCATAGTTGGAATAATAGTGTCACTGTCACTCCGGGAATAGGTAGCCACCGCAGATACATCCCAGCACGGTGTGTTGGTCTTTAGTTCAGCCATGTGTTGTACGTTTTAACTGTTTCTCACTTGTGAATCGTATAAGCACTGCATGTGTGTATGTATACTAATTGCACGTAACACTGTTTTCTGCGTTCTAATTGGTTGACACAACACATACCATTGCCGAATTACGTGACACGCGTTCTAATTGGTTTAACCTCAAATTCATTTTCAATTTGGCCGGTCTATAAAAGGTACAGTCACCAGGGGAAGATAAACGTGCTGACACCTCTGCTGCTGTTTCCTACTTTTGGGGGCATGGTTGTAATATTAAGGGCTATTGGGGGCATTGTTGTAATATTAAGGGCTATTGGGGGCATGGTTGTAATAGGTGTTACGGGCTATTGGTAATACGAATTGGCCTAACGGGTGCGTGGATTTGGTATAGTCAAATATCAGGTAAAGTACTAATGAGTTTAAAGTTATATATTATTAACTTTAAAAAGTGTCATTTAAATGTTCAGGAGCGATCTGTTATACAGAATATATATATATATATATATATATATATATATATATATATATATATATATATATATATATATATATATGCTAAAATAATAAATTTAATATTGGATTTTGCACCAAATGGACCACGACATTGGGATATTATTGAGCTGTTGCATTGTAATTATATTGTTGCATGAACACTAATCAAGATGCAACAGGCGTTACATTTTTCATATACATTGGACCTTGCATACAATGCACGTGAAGAACATTACGATGCTAGGTAATGTGTGTGTGTGTGTGTGTGTGTGCCTTATTGGTCTTCTTCAAGTCGATCCGGTCACTTCACTAACAGTCATATTACACGCATACCTGTAACCCGATGGCTATCAACCTTTCTATATTGAAAGTAAAGTTGTGGTCGGTACTGATAATGGAAAAAGAAGTACACAACATCCCTGAGATAATACTATAAAATTACTTATTGCGTTTTACTTCTTTTCATCACACCTTTCACGGCATGTACTTCTCAAGTATTAATTCGTCAAAGTTTATATCTTCGGGTATCATTAGTCTCTCATTCTTAATATCCGTCTACAGATAATGATACGCACCTGCCATTGGCTACTTATCCTAAATAAACCTTATATGTATGCATACTTGGGATGTATATTAAATTTAATTGCAAGTATGAGAACTATTCTAGTTGTGGTGTGTGTTTCCGCTACTGTTTGAGAAGGCACTTCTCGCGAAACGAGAGTGAAACAAATTATAAAAATGACAACATTTAACAAATTTCAAACTGATCAAGTAAGGTACTCAATCAGTTGCGTACTTTACAAGATCGTAACTCGTACAGTTCTGGCGGATGTCACGATTGTCACTAATCATGAATTTTAAACTAAGTATAGCGCAACATGCTCAATGACGGTGAATATGACACGATATTCATGTACATGTCCATGTGCTTGGATTGTATGGTGTGCCGAATAGGCAACGGAAACAGGTGACATTTGTCTGTACATTTAGCTATGTTAGTAGTGATTTAGTGACATTTCTCTCTATTTGTGATTACTAGTTATTTATGTTCTTTTTGTGTGTGACATTTGAACACTGGCTAATTAGTTTCTATCATTGTACAGTGTAGTCATTTGCAAAGATACTTTATAAACCAGAATACATGGAGGCAGTTTAATGTGGCTGATGGTCTACATAAAAAGAAAATATTAGACCAAAATCTTAGATTCGTACATTTTGCCTTGAAACCATTATTGGGATACCAAAAGTGGTTAGAGATTTTAACTCAAGATTCAATAATTAATGAAGTAAAGAAAAGTTAATTCCCAATTATAGTACAGTGGATCGTTCACTATGTACAGTAAGACATGTGAACAGAAAATGTGAAAATTCCAGACTCTTTAGTTTGGGGGAATATCATAAATTTTTCTGACTAAAACATTTGTGTCATTGTCATTATCACCAAAAAATAGATGGAAACTGTTATTGTCTTCATCATAAAATACTGCTTATGGCCAGTACAGGGCTTCGTACCTTATTTTGGGACCTAATGTCAAGGTTGTTCAGGTCTAATTTTATTTGCAACCAGTACGCGCAAAAAGCTTATATTCAGTTTCTCCAAGTTTTATTGAAAATCCACTTCTCCTTGCCACTAAGTAGATTATTCATAAGTGTCAGTGACATTTTATTTCACTACATATAGACTCCATATTGCTGTACACTGCATCAAATTCTGTGGACAAAAAGTAATGGAATTGTTTTTATTACAAGTTATTATTTCACGTACTCAGTGCTGAATGGTGCACGATACTTAACTAAAAGAAATGGGACATCACAATTACCGTAACTTTTTAGCTATTTGCTCACAGAGTACCATCCCCTAACTCACCTGTATTCAATTGTGCATTACCAATAACCCTTAATCGCATGAACTGAGTCTTGCATGCCGATAGACAATAGACAGGAAACAGGACAACTAAAATCGAATGTCAGGTAATCTTTTTACCAACGTGAAAACTCAGTCAGGCAGTAAGAAATATCAGAGGCCATGCTAATCCCACGTGTCGACAATCAATACCTGATTATGTAACCACAGTCCATACAACCAGCCCTCGGGTTAATCCTTCAAGAAACAGAACCCACATCTGTATATGTAGGGGATCGGTTTCTTTCACCTTTCACTTGACACTGTATACCTATGATTTTGTATTTCGCTTTCTTTTTGGTCTGTTGAAGAAATATGCACTCTCAGTAGTGCACGTTTAACTTCAGCTGAAGGAATATGGCAAGCTGAAATATTTAAATAACAATTGTTAAAGTTTGCCTGTGGCTTCCCGTGGGTCAGTTGTTCTTATCGAGGTTTTCTCGGGTTCTTCCTCCACCAGCTTTACTGGCCGCCATGTATAGCCTATCTCGCGCTGAAACACTGTGTTAAACCCCAAAACAACAGCAACAACAACAACAACAACAACACAATTGTTATATTATACTACATTGGGTTGTCAGGTAAAGGCTAAACAAAAGTCCTAAGTGGAAAGCTTACATGATTCACAGTACTAATTGAGCTCCTATAATAAACCAATGGAAATATTATCATATTAAAAATTTAGTACATTTCTTTATACTCTTAATTAAACCCATATTGCTCAGTATTGACCCATCCTTTTAAGCAAGCTTCAGTGTGTGTGTGGCTCAGTATTGACCCATCCTTTTAAGCAAGCTTCAGTGTGTGTATGGCTCAGTATTGACCCATCCTGTAAGCAAGCTTCAGTGTGTGTATGGTTCAGCATTGACACATCCTGTAAGCATGCTTCATTGTGTGTATGGCTCAGTATTGACCCATCCTTTAAGCAAGCTTCATTGTATAGAAAACCATGAGTCACTGCATATCGTTTTATCTACACGTATTTTCAGTTTCACGCCATAAAGAATCAGGTACTAATTTCAGTAATGGGTGTTTCAAAGTCAAATCTGTAACAGGGATGCAATTGCATCATTAGAATATTTTCTCCATGGTATTTTTTCAGTTACAAATAGGATAATCTCTCAAAAGATTGCTTTTACTACATTTTACCTTTCATTATCAACCAATAATATCCCTCCAAGCCTGTATATACTTAATTTTAAGTTTATCCACTTCTAGACTGATTTACGTTTTTATATATAATTTGTACCATCAGTCCAAAATATCTCTGACTACATAGACACAGGATCTTGTGTATCGGATTATGGCAAGACACATAATCTTGGGTATCAGATTATCGCAAGACACGGGATCTTGTGTATCAGATTATGGCAAGACACAGTATCTTGGGTATCAGATTATGGTAAGACACAGGATCTTGGGTATCAGATTATGGCAAGACACAGGATCTTGGGTATCAGATTATGGCAAGACACGGGATGTTGGGTATCAGATTATGGCAAGACACAGGATCTTGGGTATCAGATTAAGGAAAGACACAGGATGTTGGGTATCAGATTATGGCAAGACACAGGATCTTGGGTATCAGATTAAGGCATGACACAGGATCTTGGGTTTCAGATTAAGGAAAGAGAGGATCTTGGGTATCAGATTATGGCAAGACACAGGATCTTGGGTATCAGATTATGGCAAGACATAGGATGTTAGGTATCAGATTATGGCAAGACACAGGATCTTGGGTATCAGATTAAGGCATGACACAGGATCTTGGGTATCAGATTAAGGCAAGACACAGGATGTTGGGTATCAGATTAGGACAAGACACAGGATATTGGGTATCAGATTATGGCAAGACACAGGATGTTAGGTATCAGATTATGACAAGACACCGAATGTTGGGTATCAGATTAAGGAAAGACACAGGACGTTGGGTATCAGATTATGGCAAGACACAGGATGTTGGGTATCAGATTATGGCAAGACACAGGATCTTGGGTATCAGATTAAGGTAAAACACGGGATCTTGGGTATCAGATTATGGCAAGACACGGGATGTTGGGTATCAGATTAAGCCATGACACGGGATGTTGGGTATCAGATTATTGCAAGACACAGGATGTTGGGTATCAGATTAAGGAAAGACACAGGATGTTGGGTATCAGATTATGGCAAGACACAGGATCTTGGGTATCAGATTAAGGCATGACAAAGGATCTTGGGTTTCAGATTAAGGAAAGAGAGGATCTTGGGTATCAGATTATCGCAAGACACAGAATGTTGGGTATCAGATTAAGGCATGACACAGGATCTTGGGTATCAGATTATGGCAAGACACAGGATGTTAGGTATCAGATCATGGCAAGACACAGGATCTTCGGTATCAGATTATGACAAGACACAGGATGTTGGGTATCAGATTATGGCAAGACACAGAATCTTGGGTATCAGATTAAGGAAACACACAGGATGTTGGGTATCAGATTAAGGCAAGACACGGGATCTTGGGTATCAGATTAAGGAAAGACACAGGATCTTGGGTATCAGATTATGACAAGACACAGGATGTTGGGTATCAGATTATGGCAAGACACAGAATCTTGGGTATCAGATTAAGGAAAGACACGGGATGTTGGGTATCAGATTATGGCAAGACACAGGATGTTGGATATTAGATTATGGCAAGACACAGAATCTTGGGTATCAGATTAAGGCAAAACACGGGATCTTGGGTATCAGATTAAGCCATGACACGGGATGTTGGGTATCAGATTATTGCAAGACACAGGATGTTGGGTATCAGATTAAGGAAAGACACAGGATGTTGGGTATCAGATTAAGGAAAGACACAGGATGCTGGGTATCAGATTAAGGCAAGGCTATAACTTGGTGATGCATTACGACAATTATATGCAATTGATTTCGTTGACGTTATAAACAGTAGTTTTATTTTATTTTTATTTTTTATTTTTATTTTTTGTTTACCTTGACTAATAGTAAATGAGAAATAGGTGCATCTCGTCGTAAGTCGTTCGCAGCGAGATATACTCCGGTTGTGTGGTTTATACTGCTTCATTCGCAACGGACGTCTTCACACCACAAAACTTCATAACACTCCACAATTACAACCAGTTTATATATATATATATATATATATATATATATATATATATATATATATATATATATATATATATATATATATATATATAGTTACGTGTAGGATCGTACAAATGTAACAGAAGAAAAGAGTGAAGTCAACAAGCTTTGTATATTTGAACAAAATAATTTATTTCTCTAGAAAACAATGTAAAAATTGGTAAATGGGACTTACGGTTTGTGAATATAATCCAAAATTTAATCCTAAGAATGAAAAATACAAGTCCTATCACTAAACAGTTCTGTTAGAATCCAGGTTCGAATCTCGACGACATACAAATATGAAAGGCGATGACGTCAGATGTGGTCCATGTACGAATATCAACAATTCCTCAATTGAATCACAGTTTTTGTTTCTGAATAATTCCAGAATAAATTTCCATGAATATCTTTAAGAATTTTTTATAAGAAAGTCAACTTGTTGAGTTTCCAGGAGAATAAATTATTAAATCCAAAAAACAGATGAAAAACAAACAATCTGGCAACAAATAAAAAAAACACCTTGTTCCTCCAAGATGTTAAAACGACTCTGACAGAAGAATATTAAGAATGCGTATTTAAACCCCAAAAACACCATTTCAAGTCTCGCGAGATGGGTCATGTGGTCTCTTAGTACAAGAGATCCATCACGTACACCAGTGTAGCCCCACTTAAGAACCAATAATAAAGAAACGTTGTTTACACATAGTGATCACGCAATCAAAGTATGGGCCTGACACTGACCAATCATTTTATCTGCCTGTTTACGAACTTCCCAACCTAAGACGAACTAGGTTAACTAAAAATAATTCTCATGTAACACGTTTTACGTCTTAGATAAACACCATTTACTAAAAGAAAATATCGAAATACTGAAAAAGAATTTCGAATCCTTTTAATAATCATTACAATAAAATGTAATGAAACAAAAAATAAAATAAAAAAGAATTTTAAAACTAACACACAAGCAATTTAATTACATATACGTAACACTCCCCCCCCCCCAAAGAAAAAAGAACAAAATTACATAAGAAAATTCTTATGAATTATATAAAGTGTATATGAAATAACATTTCTATACACGGGAAAGTGCATCTGCAATCAAATTGTCTTTTCCTTTGATGTGCCTGATGTTGAGATTATACTCTTGCAAAAACAAACTCCACCTTAATAACCTTTGATTTTTATTTTTCATCTTGTCGATGAAAGTAAGGGGGTTGTGATCACTATACACAACAACCGGAGAAGGAGCTGAGCTAATGTAAACTTCTAAATGCTGTAATGCCAATACTAAAGCCAGACATTCCTTCTCGATTGTTGAGTAATTTCTTTGGTGCTTATTTAATTTGTTAGAGAAATAGCACACTGGGTGATCAATACCATTGCTGTCTTCTTGAATCAATACTGCTCCAACCCCAACATCACTCGCATCCACAGACAGTTTAAAAGACTGATTGAAATTTGGAGCTGTTAGAACCGGCACACTTTTGAGTATTGCTTTTAACCTATCGAAAGCTTCCTGACATTTTTCGTTCCAGAGAAACTTGTTTCTCTTACTTAACAAATTTGTCAGAGGTTCAGAAATATTAGAAAAAGTGGAACAAAACTTTCGATAGTATCCGGCCATACCCAAAAATTGCATTAATTGCCTTTTACTGACAGGCACAGGAAAATCAGAGATAGCCTTCACCTTAGCATCAATAGGTTTAACTTGACCATGTCCCACAATATGTCCTAGAAAAGTTACACAAGCACGGCAGAACTCACTTTTAGATAAATTGATTGTCAAATTAGCATCAGTGAGTCTTTCAAAGAATTTCCGAATCGTGGCTAGATGTTCTTTCCAGGTGTCGTTGTAGATGATGACATCATCAATATAAGCATCACAATTATCTAGACCGGAAGTAATCATATTCATCAAGTGTTGAAACGTACTTGGAGAACCCTTCATCACAAACGGCATTACTTTATATTGATAGAGTCCATCTGGAGTCACAAACGCCGAAATTTCTTTCGCTCTTTCCGTAAGTGGAATTTGCCAAAATCCTTTCAGAAGGTCAAATTTGGTGACGTACTTGGCATTTCCAATTTTATCAATGCAATCATCGATCCTTGGTAACGGAAATGAATCTGTTTTTGTCACGCTGTTCACCTTCCTATAATCAGTGCACATACGGAAAGTTTTATCCGGTTTCGGAACAAGTATGCATGGTGAACTCCAATCACTTTTACTGGGCTCTATGAAATCGTTCTCCAGCAAATACTGAATTTCCTTTTTCAAGTATTCCTGTTTGAGAGGGTTCATCCTGTATGGGTGTTGTTTCACAGGTTTTGAATCTACAATTTCAACGTCATGAAAATTTTGTTTGTCCTCGTAGGAATATCTGGAAACAAGTGCTCATATTCGAATAATAACTGTTTAAGTTCATTTCTTTCTTGTTGTTGCAAATGTAAAAGTTTCTGGTCTAGATCTTTCATAATTTCCGAATTCCGAAGATTTGTTGTTCCAAGTTCAACGGTGTCCAATTGAATTTCTTCACTTAAATCCTCAGTTTGTGGGACAGGTACAACTAAATTAATTGTATGATTTACTTGGCTATCTCTTTCAATATACTAGTACTCCATTAATTTATTTAGACCAGAGTACTATTATTATAATTTAACTCATTCATTTTCTTCTTTACTTTGTAAGGGCCGTAAAATCTAAATTGAAGAAAATTTTGAAGAATGAGCAAGAGAGAATGAACTCTATTACAGGACTCAAATGTTCTCTCAAGTAAAGTTTTGTGAAACCATAGTTTCACTTTTGACTTGAATTGTGGAGTGCCAAATTCAAGCATAACATGCTGGAAAAGTCCAGACATGAAATTTGACCTTTGACCTGATAGGACAGATTTGGGAAGGCCAAATTGAGTAAAAAGCTTTATCAAAGCTTTTACTATAATATTCCTCAAAGGAATTGCCTCTGGGAATCTTGTTGACGCACACATAATGGTCAACAAATATTGGTTGCCTGACTTGGTCTTAGGTAAGGGACCAACACAATCTACCATAATTCTGCTGAATGGTTCGTCAAATGCAGGAATTGGTTGCAGATGAGCCTTAGGTATCTTCTGATTGGGTTTTCCTACCATTTGACAAGTATGACAAAATCTACAAAATTTACAAACATCACTTTTGATTTTTGGCCAGTAAAAGTGAGTCAAGATCTTGTTATAAGTTTTATTTATCCCTAAATGACTAGCCAGAGGAGTTTCATGGGCCAAACTAAGTATATCCTGTCTGTAAGATTTTGGAACTACAATTTGATAGTTCACTGACCACTCGTCATTAGCAGGTACCTCGGGAGGTCTCCAGTTTCTCATAAGAATTCCATTTTTAATGAAATAGCAGACAGGTACTTCAGTGGCTTCAGTTTCACTAATGGCCCTCTGAAACAAACAGGAGATCTCAGGATCTTTTTCCTGCTCGACGACAAGCAATTGTCGTTTGTCACCCTGATTAGATAAAAGAGAATGAGTATTTAAAAGAGGATCACTGATCAATACCACCTGATTGATCCAAATTAGAAGTGAAAGTGACCTCATCAAAAGCCTGACCAATACATGTGTCAGCTAAAGGAATATTTTCCTTATCAAAATCATTCTCAAGTGCTTTCTTTGACATAGCTCTGGCAACTGCAGAAGCTGGGTATAACTCAGGGTATTCTTTGTCAATAGGATTAACTTTCTGATCCAAAGAAGGCTTGTCAGTTACAAGTGGATTAACCACAACCTTGTCTCCAACTAGGTCGTTGCCTAGCAACAAATGAATGCCCTCAACGGGTAAGTTAGGCACCATACAGACTGTCACAGGTCCCGAAACTAAGTCTGATGACAAATTTACAGAATGGAGAGGAACATTAACAAAGCCGCACTCTACTCCCTGAATGAGAACACTCTCATTAGAACAGGACTTCTCAGAAGAAGGCAAAATACCCGACACTAAAAGACTCTGAGAAGCTCCTGTATCCCTTAAAATTTTAATAG